>LBFM01003169.1:0-10442 GCA_000988765.1 Achipteria coleoptrata | reverse complement strand
GGGGGGGGGAATGTCTATTGGGCATGTTTGATTCTATTTGAATGTGATATCCAGATTCAGGACTCAATACATGTATTTCATATAAGATTTAATATTCAATATTTCAAAACTTTATTTCATATATTCTGTAAGCGTTTCACTATTTTTCTTATCGATTCTTATGATTTATATTTGAAGTCAAACAATATTATGAATAACTTCAATATAACACTGAATATTATTTTTCCCGAATATCCAATTCTGTGCTGAATAACAGTCCATTTATTTATATATTTTTTCTGATGCGTGTTAACCGTTGAGCTTTTAAAAACAAATTGTACTCATATTGAGCTCATCATTATTCCAGAGTAAACCCAAATTGGTATAAATAGTGAACTAAATCTGGGAAATACTCGGAAACTCTATTTTCTTCTTAACAGTTCAATAGTCGCTGTGTTTTTTGATTTGCATAACATTTTTATTCTAAACTATTCATCCAATGATTTAAAACTGAATAGTAATCAGTTCTGTTGTGTAAACCCTATGGTAAGCAATAAGTAGATGAGACTTGACTTCAAATTAAAATCAAAGCTTTTTCTTCTTTTGGTATTGTATTGATTAATGTTCAGACTCTCAACTTCAGAGAAGCGCATAAGAAAAGGGTTTAAATTTTATATATTATTTATATTTCCAAATATGAAAAAAGATAAACTCTAAGAAAAATTCGAAAATTTAGTGAATAAACATTTAATTAATTAAATGACAATTAGTTGAGTACTTGAAGTGAGAATAAAAATTACTAAAAATCAAATTTGACTTTTGGTGCGGAATCTATGAATTTATCTAAAAATGAATCATAATTTTTATTTCTTCATTTCTTATCCAAATGTATTGAATTGCTTTAATAAATTAGATATCAATTAGAATTGTCCTATTTGAATTATCCCCTTACTGTAGATAAGTAATTATTAGTCGGCAGAAAAAGTAAAATTTTTCAATTTAGAGGTCAAAGTTCAGCTTTTGATTCAATGTTTGAACCAAAAATTTAGAATATAATATCTTAACGAGAGTTCAAACAAAATCATAAAACTGTGATAACGTTCCAAAAAAGCCATTTTAGGGGAAATTTTATATGTGATGAGTCGATAGAAACCAAATTTCTATACAAAGAAAAAGTCATACAAATATTGGTTTTTATTATTTGATTGATTGATATCTGACTATTTAATCGTCAAATTAGGTAATTATGCGGACGCTTGTAATGAGACGGCATCATTGGGTCGGGCAGTAGATTTGGTACATAATAATAATATTATAGCATTTATAGGGCCGGCCTGTAGTGATGATCTCCAGGTATTATCAATTAAATGTACACTAATTTTCAAATAACATTTATAATGGACTGATCAGGTGGTCGGCCGCTTGGCATCCTATAAAAGTATTCCAGTGCTGACAGGTTTAGGAGATGTAATCAGTGGGGAGCGGTCGACATACAGTACACTAATCCGTGCCTCTTATGATCTTTGGGATGAGGCGCGGGCTATACTTCAGTTTCTTTCACATCTGAAATGGCATCACTTCGGACTGATTTACCGCTACGGAGATGTCTATTATTCAACACTTGCCGATGAATTGTTAAGTCTCTTAAATTCTGCCGAATATTCTGACCGTTTTGTGTGCACCTGTAAGGAGACGTACGTCAGAGATATCAACAAAACTATTTTAACTGATTTGGAAAAAGTTATCGATTCTATGACTCAATGCGCGAGAAGTAAGGCTTTTGTTTTTTTCACAATACTTTGCGTTCATTTTGAATGAAGTCCTTTGAGACTCAAATAATACATAACTGATTCTAAACTTTAATTTAACTATAATTTAATGACTAATGGAAAGGGGGACTGACTGTTCATAAATCTCTTTTAATGGATAACAACTTTATTTTTAAATCTTTTAATTTTAGCGTTCAATAAGTTATCTCTTACTGTATTGTAGATAAATTAACTGTGCTAGATAATTGATAATTATAATCTATAATTAGTAATTATTAATTACTAAATTTGATGGATAACTAAAACTTATTTTTAAATTGCAATTCAAAGCTAACGCTCTTTTCAGTAATGAATTGATTTCTAATGTCTTTAATGATTAACTATTTTTATCAGTTATTGTGATTATTGGCGGCGAGAAAGATGTCCGGACAATGATGCTCATCGCTCATCATAAAAAAATAACTCTCTCTGGAGAGTACGCCTTCATTCATACTGAACTGATAGAGGGGGAGGCAATGGGTAATACATCTTGGGCAGGCGGAACAGGTACTTCATAGAGATTATTCATTTTCTGAACAAATCTTATCGATTTTCAAATCAAAATAAAATTATCTCAAAATAATAGTACACTGAATTCTGCCGTAACTGAACCCTTTCCAACTGAAAAACCTCTACTAACCGAACAATTTTTCACTCCCATCACTATTTAAACAGGCATTTCTCGACCTCTCTAACTGAAAAATATATGAAAAACCTCTCTTAAATGAACAAAATATTGGGCCCGAGCTGTTCCCTTACGGCAGGATTTAGTGTATTATAAACATTAAAATCGTTCAAATGTTTACACCTTTTGAAACATTTTATCGGAAAAAAACTATTGAAAGAAACAAAAAGTTTAATAACATTTCCATTAAAATACCAAAAAGTATTTGAATAGTTGTGAATCAATATATTTTCGAGTTATCCCCATATAATCTGTTTATTGAGCAAGCATGATTCTCCAGTCTCTTCTAATAAATTTCATATAATACAGAGAATATTATGAGTAAATACGTTTTTTTGAATTGAATTAATTAGTTTGAGATTTGTTGGAATAAATAGAAATCTATTCCTAAAAATATTTAATGAAAAAATCATTCGGACGTAAAATAATGGGATTCACTTGAATTAAATGATTTAATTCTCGTTCAGAGCATTCAAATATAGATTTGAAAGCATCTGTTTTAACACAAAAAAAATTTCTACGAAATATAACTTTAGGTTTGATAAGTGATTCAGAAGAAAATATTGGGATTATTTAATTGACAAAATAAACCCTTCCCTTCAAATCTTATAGATATTTACGAAATAAGTTTTTTTTATTAAATTATTTATTAAATGAGAATATTTTTCAAACTTTGACTCCATTTGAGACTCAAACTAAATCAAAGTAGAGAACCAATAATACGGGTCATATCCGTAGAGATTATCTTAAATTTACTCCACTCCTTGATTAAGCCTAATTTGAAAATAAGAAAAACCCATTTTGACACTAAACCCCTGTTGACTATCACTGATTTTGATTAAATAATAAATGGATAACATTTCAAATAAATCGGATGTGAAATGATTTATACAGAAAGTGAAGAAACAAAACAAAAGCTGAAAGAGGCTTATCAGGCATTACTTATTGTGAGCCTCAATCAACCTCTCGGAGACTTTTACAAGAATTTTAGCGATGAAGTCAAACAAAGGGCTAAAACAAGATATAACTACACGTATAACGAAGAAATGGTTAGTTGGCGTCAAACAAACATATCAGTCATTCGTTTAATGGATAATCCTTTTAACTTTTAGGTTAACTATTTTACCGCCTCTTTTCACGACTCGGTTTTGTTGTTGTGTAGAGCTCTTAATGATATCACTGACAACCAATTGAGTCCTATTGATGGCCGACAACTCGTGGCCAAAATGAAGAACGTCTCCTTTATTGGCATTAGTGGTATCGTCACTATCGATGCCGACGGCGACAGAATCGCTGATTACGCACTTCTCGACCAAACAGATCCCGACTCCGGAAACTTTGAAGTACTCTATTATTGTTATAAAACTACTCTCAAATCTATTTAATTACTTTAAAAGGTTGTAATGACTTATTTCGGTGCAACCAATAAATATGATAGAGTCAGTGAAATCCATTGGCCAAACCGCAAAAAGCCAGTTGATCTGCCTCATTGTGGATTCGACGGTTCTCTTTGTCCCGGTATTTGACCACTTTATGTCTCATATAATATTTAATCCAAAACTATTTATATTGAAAATATTTGTTTGTTATTATGTTTTTGTGGCAGAACTTCCCTTTTGGGATATACTGACGGCTTCTTTACTTACAATTCTTGTATTGATGTTTGGGATCGCAATTCTTATTTACAGGTATTTTCATTGAATTTAAATAAATCCTTGAAATTAGTGCTACAAATGAATGATTTGACTCCAAATAGAAAAGTAAAATTGGAGTCCGCCCTCACCAACATGTCATGGCGTGTCCGCTGGGAAGACATAACATTCCCGGATAACGTGGGAATCAGTGCATTGAGTCGTCTGAGTATCTCAAGTCAAGTCAGTTTCGATAAATTCAATCATTTGTTTACGCTTTGAAGCGAATGTCGTCAAAGAGAATGTCTTTTAACTACAAAAGCACTTATTTATTGATTCAGATGTCACATAAGATGGAACCGGAATGGGTTTGTTGGCTGCCTAATCAACAGAGACAAGTCAGTCAACGCACAACACTTTTGCATATATTTATTCAATAATAGTTAACATCTCTTTTCTTATTCTTTTGAATTTTCTTCAACAAAGTCTTTGAGTATAGACTGGTCTCCAAAAACCAATTCCCAAATTCTGACCGGTTTTTATAAAGTAAGCTCTTTTTTAAATCTTATAAAATATTTTTATAAAAAAATATAAATATCTTTAAAGGGAAATCTGGTGGCTATCAAAAGATTACCACCAAAAAGGATAGAACTGACGCGAGATATACTTCTTGAGCTAAAAGTGGTTCGTTTTTCTATTTTCATTTATCTATTATCCCATATATTAATGATTTATTGCTTACAAAACTTATAATAACCTAATATTTCTGGTTTAACACACTTTTGACAAATATTGATATTTGAAAGTAATGTTCTGATGTTTTTTAATACAAAACAAACAAGCTCCATTTCTTCTACAAATAACCAACTCTCTATATTTTTATTTTATTTGTTTTGTAATTATGAATGCATTTTAATTTTATTTTATTTTATGTTTGATATATTTGTTAATTAACCAAGTGCATATTCTGACCAATATAATTTTCTAGTTTCAAATATTTGTAGTCTATTGACTTTGATAATGATATTGGATTGTCTTTGATATAATTTGATTTTTTTCATTTGATATTTTCAAATAATAATATCTCTTTTGATTCAATAAAATAGTTGAATAGAAATGAAAGCCAATATTTATAAGAATTTGATGTCCAGTAGTTCTGGGATTTGAAAATACAATCAATTGATTAAAATTAAATTTTTTCGACAAAAATTTTGTGAACTTCATTATAATTCTGAGCGCATCACAAATAATAGCCAAATGGATGGATGAGTTTATAGTCTATAGATTCAAAATACAATCTCTATTGAGACCAAACAAAATCAGTGATAAATAATTGTATAAAACCCATGAAAATTGATAAAAGATTTCTTTTTCGATCGATTAATAAGCTTTGAGTGAAATCTATTTTATCGCACACTTAATGTTAGTACAGAACATATATTTTGTTATTTAAGTAGTTTTTTCAGATGAAATCCATTTGTTGACCGAATCTTAAAAGGAATGAGTTAAATGTATCTGGTTCATCTAAAAACTTGATAAATAAGTCTATTTGACATTCTATTAAAAGTTTATTATTTCTTAAAAACTAATAAAAAGGGTCTACACATCGGATAAAATAATATTGAGCTCACATTTTATTTTTCTCATAAATTTATTTAATTATTTTCTTAATGTCTGAACAGAATTTAAGTATTGAACGTAAGAATATGATCTAATCTAGAATATGATCCAAGAGCTAGATCATTTAGCACAAAATAATAATAACTTTTAATATAATTTTTATGTTCTTTACTAACGATCTTAAGTTTGAGATAATTTCAAATATAAAACAATAAATAATAAATTATTTGTAGTTTTACTCTTCTGACCAATTCTTATAAAATATTATCCATTTATTTATTGTAGTAATTGAATGAATGTTTTTATTTATTGGACGAGAATACCATTGAAGCAAATTCTTTATCTGCAAATGTCATATATTTGAAAGAGTGGCCAATATTTTCAGTTAATAGGAGTCGATCTTTGATGGAGTATATAATGGAAATTAATTGTTTTACTTTTTCTCAACCAAACTCTTTGTGACGATTCGTTTCTATTGAGCTGACAATAAATCTTATTCTTCCCAATCCTTTTGCTTTACTCTCCAATCCCTAAAATGAATGAATTGTTTTTGTTAAACAAAAAACTGATTTTTCTTTTGTCATTCCTCTGAGAAAACATTCGAAACGATTTTTGCATCAAATCATTCAAATAAAACCATTAAATGTTGACTCAAATTGAGAAAGTATTTCGATTAATGATTGCTTCACTTTTTTTAAATACAAACTTAGAGCTCATAATGGATAGACTCAAAGATCATAAATCACTAAAATATTATTTATTTTATTTGATCTAACATTATATCAGATGCGCGAAACATCGCACGAAAATTTGGTTCGTTTTAATGGTTGTTGTATTGACGACACCGTTGCTATTCTTAGTGAATTCTGTGCTAAGGGCTCTCTTAAAGACTTGTTGGCTAATACATCCCTGAATTTGGACTGGCTCTTTCGTTATTCTCTAATAAATGATATAATATCTGGAATGTGTTATTTGCATAATAGTGAACATATATATCACGGAAGACTCAAATCAAGCAATTGTTTGGTTGACTCCAGATTTTGTGTAAAACTCACTGATTTTGGTCTCAGAAAATTTAAGGCATCGGTTGGCTATCAAACAAGTGGTGAATCAGAGCTCGTAATTCCAGAGAATTCGTCGACAATTAGTTTAAATGAAAGAATGAAATCCAAGTGTAGAGTCGATTCTTTGTGTGAATTCAATGCCGGACTCTTATACACAGCGCCAGAGATTCTTTGCAATCCTAAATGTATGGACTCAAAGAAGTGTAAATTTCGGGATTATATCAACGAAAATATTGGCACTCAGAAGGCAGACGTCTATAGGTCTGATCCGTCAGTTTTATTGAATTTTACACTTCAATTATTCTCAACTCAATTATATTTATTTTTATTATTTTTCGATTCTCTCACCAATTCATTAATGATAACTAATTCAAATCATTTCTTTCCAATTTCACCAAGTTTAGTTTTGGAATTATTCTTCAAGAAATAATACTTAGAGAACAGCCATTCTTTCCTCACTATTTAAATATGGAGATTAAAGGTATGCAATCATTTATGCATTATTCAAGTTATTCATCCCTATAGTGATCCAAAAATCTGTTATTTTATACTTTTTTCATTTCTTTTCTTCTAAATAATAAATTGGTTTAAAATTTCATTGAATTTAATATATATTGTGATCTGAGCACCGATTTTGTTAACATTTAATTAATATTAAAAAACTTTAAGACTTATCTTAAAAATAACGCAACTTTTTTGAGGACAAACTGTGATATTATTAATATTAGTGTTTCGAAAGCCAACTCCTTTCTTCATCAGCACATGGAGTGGCACTCCTGAGCTTAAAGTCATACAAGAAGTGATAGTTTGAGAAATAGGAGAAGTGTTTAAAATTTCAGTTCAATATTGAAATAATTAGTGTTTTCAGGAATTTGTTTATAACTAAATGTTCTATTCTTTGTCAACACAAAACTGACCTATTAGAGTCAGTTATGTGCCTGTGTTCTAAGTCAGTTCTGTGTTAGGAGTTACAGCATATTAAATTGAATAGAAACCGAAAGAAACTTTATTATCACTTACACACACCTCCATAATTGGCACACATCAGGCAAAGAATAGTGTAAATAGAAATTTAGTTATAAACAAATTCCAGAAAAACACTAATTATTTCAATATTTAACTGAAATTTTAAACACTTCTTTTATTTCTCTAACTATCACTTCTTGTATGACTTTATACTCAGGAGTGACACTACTCCATGTGCTGATGAAAAAGCAGTTGGCTTTCAAAACTAATATTAATAATACCACAGTTTGTGGTAAAAATTGTTTCGAACATAACTACGAAAATCTCAATTAATTGATAATTAATTAATTTTTCATTTTTTAAGAGATCTTAAAAGCAGTAAAATCATCAAATTTAAGGCCTTCCGTTCCAAATGATTCATGTGATGAGAGGTTACACTCAATTATGAAGAACTGCTGGTCTGACGATCCGGATATTAGACCCGATTTCAATGGTATTAAACACCAGATTAGAGGTATAATGAAATCAATGGGTGTCGGAGGCATTTCAATGACTCAGTCGACTCTTACTGAGAACTTATTGGTGCGAATGGAACAGTACGCCAATGAATTAGAGTCTATTGTCGAGTGTCGAACCGCAGAATTGGCTGAAGAGAAGAAGAAAACCGAAGAATTATTATATCAAATATTACCCAAGTATTCAATAAAAGCATAAATCATATGAATTAAATTGATTTAATTTTTCACTTTAGACCAGTGGCTGATCAGTTAAAAAGTGGTCATATGTTTGAACCTAATTTCTTTGATTCAGTGACTATTTATTTCAGTGATATCGTCGGCTTCACATCAATGTGTTCTCAGAGCACACCCCTCCAAGTGGTCGACTTCCTTAACGATCTCTACACTTGTTTTGATACAATTATCTCAAACTTTGATGTCTATAAAGTAAGTGGTATTCACTTTAATTCATTTCCTGTAAAGAATGTATTTCTCTTTCAACTCATTTATTATTACAAATAATTATTATTTATTTGCATTTATTATCAAAATATCGATTGATTTTATGTTTTGTCCGCAAAATATTCTCGATTTGCTTCAAATAGTAATACAAATTGATATCAAAATAAAAGAATATCTTTTGATTGGATTTAAGGTCGAGACAATAGGAGATGCATATATGGTTGTGTCGGGATTACCTGAGCGCAATGGCGTAGAACATGCTAGACAAATTGCCAGAATGTCACTCACTATTAGAGATAACGTCCAAAATTTTGTTATACGACACAAACCCAATGAAAAACTACAGCTAAGAATAGGAGTTCACACCGGTATTACTCAGCCTAAAGCCTATGTATTGTGAAATTCTATTGATTTATTTGAATTAAAAATAGGGCCCACATGTGCTGGTGTTGTCGGTATGAATCAAATTTGTTTAATAAACAAGATTATATCAAACATACAGAATATACAGAAAACTCAATATGTTTTGACAAAAATATATTGAATTTTGAATATTTCAAACTTTAAAGAACAGAATATTCTGTTTATCTATTTATTCATAACATTTAGTATTCAAAGAGACTCCAAATAATAACTGAATAACATTTAGATTGAAAACAATTTGAATTACAAAATATTCAATTCAAGTGATGTTAAAACATATTTAAAACAAATTTAATCAATTTTTAGGAAATATAAGACCAAGATTCTGTCTATTTGGAGATGCGGTTAGTGTTTTTTATGATTTTAAATTTAAGCATGCTAACTTTAGAGATGAAATATATTGTATTTTAGTCAAGAGATAGAACTTTGATTCAATTGATTTGATAGATGTGTTGAATGCCCTTTAGGTCAATACGGCTTCAAGAATGGAGAGTAATGGAGAGCGTAAGACATAGTTTTAGTAAATTTTGTTATTTTCCTAATATTTGGCTAATGTTTTGCCTGTTTTTGTCGAATCAAATAACTGTTCATCCGATGCCTTTAGCGCTTAAGATCCATATAAGTCCGTCTACTAAAACAGTATTGGATTTGTTCGGCACATTCCAGTTGGAGCCGAGGGGTGAGATCACTATCAAAGGCAAAGGAACTATGAGAACATATTGGCTTATCTCAGAAAAGCCACTCAACTTATGATTTATTTTCTGTGATTTTTATATTAAACATTTTTTGTTCATTTTATAGAACTCTAGTATTTATTAATTGATTAATAATTACTCCTAATTAATGATATAATGATTGGTAATTATTATCTCTCGTATGACAACTCTCTTAAGTTTTCATTCAATTATTAATCAATTCATTTCATATCTGTTTTAATAGTTCCCAACTTTTGTATCAAAATATACTTAATTTTTTAGTTATTAATACATTGATTGTCATATTTATATCTAAAAGATGTATAATTTTGATCAATAATTTTAATAAATATTGGATTCTCTAATAAGCCTTTATTTTTTATTTCGCTCAAATTTCAACCTGGCTCATTTAGTTATTCTCACTTTCACATACGATATTCTTCATTAAATCAAAATAATTGTTAAGTAACTTTATTTTTTCGGAATTAGCCTTGATCAAATTGTGGCCCTAAAAATTGTGTAAAACTTTAGAAAATAAGTTAACTGATCGCAAACTTTAAAAAAGAATGTCCGCAAAAATACATTTCCACCGAAAATATCAATTGGCCGACA
>LBFM01003136.1:15056-29207 GCA_000988765.1 Achipteria coleoptrata | reverse complement strand
TGTTCAAACAAAGTGATCAATTAACTTTAACTTTAACTCTTTAGTAACAAATTATCTCTTGGATCGAGAAATCATCATTAAATGAGTTATTTTAATATTTCTGATTGTATTTAAAACTATGGCTAAAATTTTGCTCATTTTTGGTTCACTTGATTTTTGAGATATTGGATCAATTTAATCACGAATATAGTCTACTCTAATCATAACTAAGAATCTCAGCACTCATTTATCAAAAGAGGTCATCATTTTTAACAAAAATAATTAATTTTTGAAAAAAACCACAAAAATTTTATAGTTATTTATTGAAATAAATCTCGAATTTGTCTTAAAATTTAGATCATTTGACTATTTTTATCATTAAAATCATTTAAAACACAATTTTAAAAAATTATATTAATATTGTATTGTTCTTAAGAGGTCTTAAGATGTGCTGACATTACAATCAGATTTGATTTTCACGAGAATATAATCTCTGTTTCTATTCTATAAATATATATAATCTTCAATTCAATACAAAAACTAATCAAAATTCGATGAAATCAAAGATTATTGGATTTGTGGGACATTTTAGTGAATATCAAAATTCAAATAAGAAAATATCAATATTTCGATTCTATATAAAATTGATGTCAAAATATAAAAAATTTCCAATAAATAAAGAATAGATCAGAACAGCGGTCAAAGTAGTATAACAACTATTATATCGACCAGACTCGGCCATGCCCCTGATGCCCCTAAATGGGTAAGATCAAGCTGTCAGGAGGCAATTTAGGGGAAAATTTTGGCATTATTTATTTAAATAAAGTTCCCGTCACTGATTTACCAAAAATTACATGCAGCTGGCTAATTCAAGCCTTTCAAAATCCGAGAGGATTTTTAAAAAGTCGACAATGGATAGTTCTATTACCCTCCCTTTGACCGGATCTGATATCAATCGATAATTTGCTTGAATGGAGAATACCTTAAACTTTATTGAACTTCAAATTCCATTCAATTTTTGGGATTAGGTTTTTGTTATTAAACCTGTATTTTACTGGAAAAACATATTTTTTATTAAATCAGATTACATTCAGATAACAACATAAGAATAAATGTTTCGGAAGTTTTAAAGTCAATTATCAATTATAATGATTTTCAAAGTAATTTCCAAAACCTAATTTCATCGATAAATTTTCTTTTATCGCTTAAAGCTATTGGATTTCATATATTATTTTTAAACTGAAAATCGTTTCTAAAAAAAGTTTTTCTTTTAATTTATAATAACTCAAAACGAAATGGTTTTAAAATTTGATTTAAACATAATTTTTAAGCCATAAAATAGGAATTAAATGTATGATTGAGTGACAGATTATACTTAATCTGGAAGTAAATGAAGTTTTTGTTCATTAAACCAAAACATAATAAACTCTACTCTTTTTAAAAGATGTTTTGAAACAAAGACCAAAAATTTCATTTCAATGCAAAAGTTTTCAAAAGAATTTCTGTGATTTATCCAAAAGTTTCAAATATTTTGTAAAATACAAAACGAGATAAAAAAGAGACATTTGGTTGACTTCAAAAGATATTATTATGGCTTTAGTTCACTGACTTTCATACCCCAAGCGATTACATTATATTCTTAATGAGCTTTTTATTTAACTTTTGAATTAAGAATTGCCAACAAAACAACTAAAATAAAAATAAAAAGTGTAGAATCGAGTTGTCATATGTTAGTGACTCTTAACTCGATTATGAAAAGCAAACAATTATTTTCATTCATATCTCAGATAAGTTTAGTCTTTAATTCGTTTTTTGATGGCTATCTCTTCAGCACTTTTTATATTTTATTTAATAAATTGGTTTCGAATGATTTCATCGATAAAAGTATTAAATAATTTTCAGTGCTAATAAATGACCAAGGGCTACATCTAAAATGGGATGTAATAGGGATGTGAAAAAACTCCTATTAAACGTGTGAACCCTATTTATTATTTAAATAACACTTCAATCTAGAAGTTTGTAGATTTGAGTCCAAATAAACTCTTTTCAATAGATTATTCCTCAAACTTCAAACTTTTAATGGTTTCATCAAATATAAGATTCAATTAATAATTAAAACAATCGAAAACATCAATCATTTGATTAAAGTTTTTCATTCTTTCTATTGTATCAAAAAAAGTTATTTTAAGAATAAATTTTGAGTATTAAAGATATTTATGTGTCAATACTTTAATTAAACTTTAATTGAATTTTAGAGATATAATTGAAAAGTTATTTGAAACGTCTTTTACTTAAAGAATAAATGATAACTGTTTTGTCTTTTTATATAAAAAGAAATCTTCAATAATATTATCATTTGATTGCAATATTCAGTGACGTCCAACGGGAGGTCCAACGGGAGGTTTCCATAATATGTATCCATCTTTTAATGATTAATGGCTGACTAAAAACGCTTTTCTTATGAGAATATTCCTCTAAATTTTTAATTGAAGAGTTATTTTTAAAAGCATTCAAAAAGCATACGGTTATCGAAAAATTATTCCATTTCCTAAATTCCTTGAGGGTGTGTTCAATTTGGCCATCACTGAACAGGGATTGGTATACGAATCGGTATTTTTGAGATATTTTCCTTGACTTTGGTGCACGACTTGTGAAGAAGTCAATAGCAATACATTTAATAACACGAAAACATGAATTCAATAAACAAAATAATAAAGAAAATTGTTTTTTAAATACAAACAATTATTAAGAAATAGTTGTAATCCTGTTATTTACAGATATTATAAACGACGAATATTTTTCACTTTATATTAGTTTAAATTTTATTGGTTTTGTTTTTAAAAAAATATTTGAATGAATGTCATGAATGAGTTTAAAGAAATGATTTTACTTAAATTGGTTTTATTATTAAAATAGAAAAATAGTACAATTATCATCTTGATCATTCATTTATGAGTTCATTCTTATTTTTAATACAAAACAAGACTAAATCTTTGCTGGAATTCAATTTGATATTCAAAATTCAAATTTTATTCTTTTTCTCACTGAGTAATCATTTTTATTAAAATAAATTAATTTTTGATTTCTATTATTAGGACATTAATCAAAGAATTGATGGTTTCTTTATTTAAATATTTGTTAAATTAAATAAAAATTGAAGGTTTTGTTATTATGAATACCCTTCCAAATCGCACTTTAAAAGCGCATAATTTATTCAGAATTTAATATTTAATTTGAATTAAATTATAAATTATTGTTTAGCGAAGAAAATATTATTTTTAATTTAAGATCATTTTTAAAATAATTTTTTAAAAATCATTATTTCAGTCAATTAATTCATTTTCCAATTCAATGAAATTGAATGAAAAACTGGTTAATAAACTTATAGTTTTGTTTTATTATTTGATTTAAATATTGATTGTTTTCCAATCACTAAAACACTAACCATTGATAACAATTGACATCAAATTATTGTTTTGAGAATAGAATTGAATGCAATAGTGATCTAAAGTTTGCGTGTTTTCACATATTATTCTCTATTGTATACCAAAAATAAATACAAAACCAATAATTTGATTGAAGAAGAAAAAGAGTCTTTGAAAAATGTATTTTAATAAATTGAAAATTCTGTTCGAGTAGTTTTCTGTATACTTTAAAATATCTCAAGTTTTTTTCATTTATCGATTAAATTTTCCGAACTCTTAAAGAATACTTATTCTGTCCTTCATTTCATTTGAAGAGAAAAAATTGAAGTATTATTCAGTTTAAGATTCATTAGAATAAACAAAATGTGTTATCAAATAATTTATTCAAAATATTTATAAATCGGCCCCAGGTTTGATTTGCATCCAATTTAGTAATAAATCATAATTTGCTAAATAAATAATTGCAAGTTTCAATAAATTTGATGCTAAATAACAAGACATTGAATGAATGGACGGATGAAAAATATCTATAATAATAATTCGTTGCTTTTCTAATCTGAAACCTCTTGAATGCAATAATTTAAAGCAATGCCATTGTCTTTGAATACATTGAATGCCACTCTTTTCTCATTAAGTGATGAATTGATTGGTTAGAGTATTGTTTTTTAGAAGCTATTCGTTTCATTTGTGACCCATTTTTGATAATAATCGTGGTTTCAAATATAATGTATTGATATCGCACTGTTGTGTCTGAATTTGGCTTATTTTACTCGGATTATTGTCGATTTCGTGCTGAATCTGATTTGAATAATTTATCTCTAAGTTTATTATTACTCTATTATTACTCCATTATTATTATCGTTCACTTAAAACACATTCGACTCTATTATAACTCTTAAGGCTTTATGTAATGCATTAGTTTGGAGTTGGTTTGCCTCACGTCTAACCCCAAAAAATAGTGTTACACTCTTTGATTATTTTATTTGATAACTGAGTTTTCAGTTCAGTTCTATTGAAAAGTAGTCCCAAAATAATGTTATGAAACAAATCTCTCTCTCACTTTACTCTTCACTATAAATATATTTAAATTATAACCACATCTGATGTGAAAATTTATAACATTTATTATTTTTAGACTATTTTATAAAGTTTTAAGTTTTTGTCTGAAAATCTAAATTATTGTTCGCATAAAAGGCAGAACTTCTCACGTTTTGAACAGAAGCGAAATTTTGGACTTTTTTCGCCAAAACTTATTAAATAATGGAATACTTCCTTAAAATCTTAAGGATTACTCTGTATTTCATTGTTTGTTTGAAAATGTTATATAAAAAGCAATGATTCGCATGTGGAGTATATGCCCAGAGCTTCATCACTGAATAACTTCTACTCCTCATCTCATTCAATGGATGAGCGAACAAATTAAAGAATTGCATAAATGGGCGAACGACACACAATATAGTGCCTGTCTCTCATATGACAAGCAAACGCAGGTCAACCACAGACACTGACTTCACAATTCATTCAGTTGTGTTTAAACTATAAGAACAGAACATTTTTTGCCTTCAATTTCCTGAAAAAAGTTAACTAAATTACTGAAAACTTCTTATTAATTTAAATTACAATTTTCTCGAATGAGAGAAACCTTTTTTCGACGAAAATAATAATAATAATAATAAAAAATAATTCATATAAACATAGATCACGGAAGAGATTATTGTCTACTCTATGGAAACATTTTATTTTCAAAAAATACAAAAACATTTCTTTCAACTCATATTGTTTTCTATACAAAAGAGCAAAAATTTATTACAATTTTATTTTTAGATACAAACAAAAAAGAGAAGATTTAAAATTAAATTATGATCAAAAAGATGGGAACATATTTTTTCAAGATCATTTCTATACAATTGTTGATTGAAATTTTTATATGAAATAAAAAATTGTTTTAAAGATATATTTTCTCTTATATTTTTTGGCGATAGTATTATCTTAGAAAATATACTTTATTTTTATTAAAAATTATTATAATATAATAATAATAAGATATAAAAAAGTTTGTAAAAACTCGTGAATGACTAGGGTGATATCATTGAATTTGGTGTCAGCCATACATTTAATAGCCTATAATTGATTTATGTCTGCATACAAATTGTTTGTTAGAGAAAAAGAGTACATAAAAAATAAATATAATTATTATTTATATCAAAAGAATATGAGTTTAGAATTAAAAATTTGTTTTTCAGTCGTTGAGAGACTTATAGACTATAAGTTATAGTATAAGAAACTTGAAATCTGAAGAACAGATTTTGAATAATAATAATTTGAATATTATTTGAGTCAAACTATTGATGAGGCGATAAAAGGATTGCTTAACTCATGAAGTAATTGTATGGCTTTCCAACCACTTTACAACAAAAAACACACAATCATTATTTGTGTCATTAGTTGGTCTCAAATTTTTGTTGTATTATAAAATGTTATCATAAATATTCCGAATGCGGTTCTCTAACAAATCCCTAATTCATTATCCATTTATAATTTCTTTGTATTCGACTAAATGAGCAGAATTTCGGAAGTTTTTTGAAGGTCATCCTCTAATTCTATAATAGCTCTGTTGTTAAACGCTTAAGACTTAAGTAATATAAATGATTTTCAATTATATATATTCTTAAGAATTGAGACCTTCTTTTGCCAAAAAATCCTTCCCTTAAATCAGTTTTAAAGTGTTTGAGTTTTAAACAATAAATGAATGATAGCTCTCGTAATTTAAAACTTTGTGTAAAAAATGTTATAAATTGTTAATCTCATGACTAATTGAATGAAGAGTTTCCAAAATCTGACTGATTATAATTGGTTGGCATTCGTTCAGTCATTTTATAAAAAGATTTCAAAGGTTTAAGTAATAAATTTTTTACAAACAATTTTTGTTCGCAAAGTATATAAACGTAAAAATAAGTATAAATATCACATTTAGGTTAGAAATAAACTGTCAAATCAGGCAAACCAGAGGCAGTGCTGTGAAGTGTTCGCCTCATAGGAATGACACTGACATCGGGATCGAGTTCTGTTTGTCTCTCCACTATATTGTTATTATCAGAATCTTCAACACTATTGCAATGATTGGACGACGGATCAGATCTGATAGCAATGGAGGACGAGTAATGGTGATCGTAGTCATGGCGTCGTTCATCTTCCCAGGTTAATTTTTTGACTCTTCTGGGTATAGATCCCTGGGGCCATTTTATTACACTGATTCTGGAAGCAGTCCCTGTGATATTAGGCGGTGGAGGCGGGCTATTAGAGCCCAAGGAACTTGGTATATTTCTAATCAAATCAGTTCTTTCACCCGAAGATACTATGGTTTCATTAGAAGAGGCATCGCTGACAACGGCTGAGTCGGGATCTATTCTTGTGATTGAAGTTCTATTCACAGGCATATTAAATATGGGGTTCTCCACACCTCTTGTGGTCAGAGGGCCGACACTGGTATTAATAATAGTTTCAGGCATTGCACTGATTTTATTGTTCTTAATTGATGTCAACGAAGATATATTTCGTCGAGAATTAGAGCTCTGAAGAGAACCGATGTTATGATTGACTGAAGAATTGTATGACGAATGCGATGAAGGGTTTGATGAAACATATTTGCGATGTTTCAGCACATGTAATGTCAGAGCAATTATTATTATAAATAAAGTGCCCAAAAGAACCCCTAATACTATCACAAGAATAATGGCTGAAGAACTGGAAGGGTTGAAGAAACCGGACTGACTTAACATATTGACGTCAACTGTGGGCAGATTTGTTTGATCGAAGTCTATATTTCGGCCAAAATTTTTAAGAATTTGAGGCGAAAAATGTACCAAAACTGAAGCACTGGCACTACGAGGGGGAGAACCACTATCTGTCGCCATAACTATCAGATGGCATTCAGTTGTGTTTAAAGTCTTGAGATTTCTAACTCTGAGTCGTCCCTCATTGGAAATGGAGAACATTCCTGCGTGCGGTCCCTTCAGAGACAAGTGAACCACATCTCCGTCGTCGGTATCCGAGGCGTGAATTTCTCCTATTATTGAGTTATTTCTTAGTCTCGATTCTGAGACGTGAAACACATAATTATTTTGCGTAAGAGTCGGGTCGTGTTCGTTGACATTCATTACTGTTATCGTAATTCTGGTCACATCACTCTGATGTCCGTCCGATACCATTACTCGGAATGTATAGGTTTTGTGTTTCTCATAATCTAATGATTTAATCAAAATTATTTCTCCGGTATTTCTAACCCCAAAGTGGTGTTCGTCGTCGTCCAGTATTTGGAACTCTATTCCATTCATTGATATTTTGTCGCCATTTAATTGTAAAGAGCGGGAGGTGTGTACTGTAAGCACTACTTGTCCGGGAGGTATGCTTTCCAATAGAGATGTGCTATAATTTGACTGAACAAATCTTATGTCAGGCAATACAAGTGCCCGTCTGTTAAGAATAGTGAGAGTAGTCAACGCATACCGATCCCTATTGTCTACTTGTGTTGCTCTTATCACTAGTGTTAAGGGAAGAGTCATTGAAGGACTCAAAGGTTTTTTGAGTGTCACGTCTCCAAACTTGGAGTCAATTATAAAATACGAATTCTCTTTTGACTCAGAGTTGAAAGAGTATATAATTGGGGATCGAATCCCTTTATCCGGATCTTCAGCTTTGATAGGACGGGGAGATATAGTGAGTTGTTCTCCAGCACGCTGTTGGTCGGGTAGAGTTGCCGTATATTTGTCGTCAACAAAGCGTGGATTTTGATCGTCTGAGTCGAGGATATTGACGGTTACAGTAGTGGTAGCACTCAGTGGCGGATTTCCTCTGTCCTGAGCCCTTATTGTAACCCAAAATTTAGGTAAAGTTTCATAATCTACGGGTGCGCTCAATATTAGAGTTCCTTCGAGTTGACTGGAAAAGCGTAACAAATGTGAAAATGGTCCCGACTCTACGTAGTACTCCACTGTGGAGAACGGCCCCAATTGGTCGGCATCTATGGCTCTAATGTTTTGCATGACTACACTTCCGACTACAGTCACTTCACTTATGTTTACAACATATGGCAAACCTATCCATTCGGGCCTATTATCGTTTGCATCAGTAATTAGAATACGAATTGGAATAATAATCGACTGATCCTTTGAATGTCTTTTCTTGCACTTCACTCCTATAATGACACTCTGTTCGCCTTCCACTCCCTCTTTGTCTAACTTTTTAATTAAAATTAGATCTTTAGTACCGTCTAAGATCCTAATAGGAATGTCTGAACTGGTTGGCCATCGACTGGAAGACTGGTCTGAAGCCAGTGACAGTTCGATATCTCCATTAAGTGATGCGTTGCCGATAACCTGAGCAACAAATTTCAACATTAATTTTAGGCTCTATTTCCAAATGAATTTTTAATTGCATGCAATAAATACTAAAATATTAATTCATTACTCAATTCATATTCAGTATTATTAATAACTCATAAATAACTGGTTTTCAATAATTAAATTTAGAAACTGATCTGTCGTTTCTCAGATTATTCTGTGTTATTAGAACTCCTTTTAAGTAGTGGTTGAAAAAATTGCTTAATATTTTTGTCAACAAAACTAGTTATGCGTGAATTCTAAGTGATTTGAATCTTATTTGAATGTCAGGTTCGCACCAAAACAGATAATCGCCTGAATTTAAAATTACTCNCATGAGATTATAGACAATTTATCGGTATTTCAATTGAAATGTTCAATAAATTGGTGACAACTATATTAAAATTGTATTAAAATTGTATTAAAATTGTATTTACATTCTTTGGTTAAATAATTTTTATAACTCTTTTTTCATTCAAACAAATTACTCGTTAATATTGAGACCGATTTTTCTCTATATTTAACTACATTTGATTGTATCACAAGAAGTGATGAGATATGAAACGCTTCGAAAGACATTATAAAACTATATCTCAAATCAATTCTTTGTAACGAAATCGTGACTCAAAAGTACTCTTGTATTGAGAATATCAGGTAAATGATGAGATTTTCTTCTTCTCACCAATAATAAGGACACCAAACCTTTTATATTACATTTGGAGCTATAGATAACAAACATTAGAGGCTATAAACTACATAATTGAACTCAAATATGAGATGCTGTGCGATAACCACTTATCGAGCCTTTTATTTATTACTTCACATATGAAATGCTACTGAATTTGTGGCTTTCATGGCATACATTGAACTGTTTTTTATTCTCTGTATTAAAACAATTAAAATCATTAATAATTTCCTAACTTTTATGAAAAAATGCATAAAAACTGAAGTTTTTTAAAGAAATAATTTAAAAGTGTTTAAAATAATATATAAATTTTATGTCGAACTAAAGACACAATAATTTAATGAAAATTATTTTTCTGATATTTAGAGTTTTGCACATTTAGTTGTTGTCTATACTAAATGAGTGCTTAACTCAGAATATAATGGATATAATGGGGGTTTCTTTAAGGAAAAGAATGCATTTTATTATTTTTTTAGCCAAAGTATTAAAAACATTGTAAATAGTAATTAAATCTCATCAGAAAAAACCTGATTTCACTAAACAATAGTTAACATTAGAAATAGTTTTGACTGAATTTTTCAACCGTTTATAATACTTTCAATCAATTTATTTAAAATTATATTTCGATTAAACTATATTTTAAAAGTAATTTTCATATGAATTTGTCTGAATTTAGTAGTGAGTAGTCGAGCACTCGATTATTACTCTATTATTACTTACTTTGATGTTTCCAATAACACTATTGATAGGTAAGCCTTCATTTACGGTAAATGTTTCGGATGATCCTCCGTGTGATAGAAAGCAGAGATTGTCTTGAATTGAACTCAAAACTAGTATTATTTGTACACAAATTAACAAATAAATTAATATTGAATTCGTTGAACACATTTCTTCTGATTTAATAAATTATTTAATGAATGAGAAAAACATTTTTATCGCATTAGAGAGCGATTCGATTCCCAGGAGTCGGTTCTCTGCTCTTTCTCTTCAATGCATTGCTTTTTGTGAGAACTTTACGATTCATATGTTTCGATGCTTTTGAGTTCACTGTTCACTCAATACTGAGGGGAATACCAATTTATGCCTCTATTCAGGTATCCGCTCAGGTATGGAGCAGTCAGTGAGGCCGTCCCTACAGCGTATGTAGAGTTGTTCTGCTAGGATACCAGTTTCAATACAATCCAGGTATAAACATATACAGAATATGTTACAACACACACAACAGTCCATTATTTCGGAACCGCCCGTCAGTCACGACGCTGTGCGAAGTGAAAACAAAGGACGTCCCTAAGTGTCCAACAAATCGAATATCCGATAGAATCGCTTTTAATAGACATTAATATTATGAGAAAAATCAGTTCTGATTATAACAAAAGACATTTTACTTCTCCTATGAATGACATCACAATTGAATGGTTTGAAAGTTAAGGTACTTTTGATTCATTGAATCATTAAATGATTGATTTTAATATTCCGTCACTTATTTCAATGGAAAGCCAAAAGAGTTATAAACAAATAAAAAGTAATTTTATAGTTTTTCTTTCATTTTGGTCATTCACTTAATTGAAACCTGCAATTTGTGTCAAATAGTTTAGGAGTTCATAGGGCGGGCATCACTTGATATTTATTTGAATTCAACATTAAATTCACTCAATTTTTTCTTCGAATTCAATTTAATTCTTATTTATTTGAGGAAAAATTAGTTCAAAATAAGTGTTGTATTACTCTATCATTTTGAAGACAATACAATATTTTGTTATAAGAATTTGATTCATCAGATAAGATGACCTAATCTTATAAATTCATTGCATTAGAAGAGATGTGAATCACATTTATTTTGCAAATATTTCAGTAATGATAGGAATAATTTTAAAAACAAATAAAAAACAATTTTTATGCCATTTATATATCATTTCACAAAAAATAGTCATTAGTCCTAATCTTTTGTTTACGGTTGTGCTACCAGTGCTCTCCACCCACTCATACACTTTAAGTGAATGCATCGCTTCCGAGTTTTAGTTAGTGGTCGGCATTGCAAGGATTGGCCGTCAGTTTTAATTAATGGTCACTGACTTATGTTGTACTCTACCGTTCATTCAATTGCACTAAAAGTATACACTCATTGTCTGCACTCATTTATATTCTTTCAACACAACAGCACTTCCTAACCAACCGAACCACTAACAGCTCAAACATCTGAAGAGCGAATCTAAAAACTTTTATAACTATTTTAATATTTATATGTATAATATAGCGTTTGGCTCCGGGCGCTTTTATTTAATTTTTTCGATAAGCAGTTGTGCGTTATTTATGCCTTTCATTCAAATTACTTGTATTTATCTATACTTTTTTCAGACAGTATTCACAAAATGAAATTTTAGAGCACAAGAGAGAGGACAGGTATTCGTATTGTGTTTTATATTGTATAATAGCGTGTATGGGAAAGCTATGGTGGGGTTCCGCATCAAAGCCCCTATTCTGGCTTCTGGCGCTCCTCCACTGCCTAACTTTGTCTTCTGTGCCCACTTCTATGCCTGTCTTAGACTAACTCAAGATTTCTCACACTATTAGTCCATAACAATGTCTGTACCGAACAGATGCCTAAACAGATGTTCCCTTAACTCAATGTATTAAAAATATGAAACACAAAAATAAAAACATAATTTCATAATAAAGTGTAGCGAAAGCCTAAATGTGAGAAAACTCTATTTTTATTCATCAAAACATAATATTTTAGTCTCTGATTTCACTAAATTATTATAATTACTTAATAGATATGTCTTAAGCTTTCCATTAAAGAGACTTTACTAATGGTTTTTCTTCTTTTAACTTTCGATTACTTAAATGCAAATATAATGGAAAAAGTGGTTCCCAATGAAGAGTTCACTTTTTTGATTAAGACATGTCAGGACAGGACAGCTTTGTTTCATCGTTTGATTTCCATTACAATTGCGGTGAATCTGTATTTTCTAATGTGAATACCTATGAATACAATTGCTTTCATTTCCTGTAAATAACATCAAAAAGTTTCAAAATATTGTAGGAATTGTCGCCCTATTGTTGTTCAGACACCAGACTATTCAAAATAAAACGAAAATAATTCGCTTCACTTATGACAGCCTTTGACCATATCTTAGAGAATATTCATTCATTTGATTTTCATTCAATTGAAGTTTTTTCATACATTTTTTTACAATTAATGACAATCTATTCTATCAAATAATTTTGAAAATTCAATGTCAAAGACTACAATCAAATTAAATTAGTTTTTATTGTAACACAATATTGAAAATTCATAGAATAGGAAAAGAATATCAATAAATAAAAACTTTGAAACTGCAATCAAAACCTGTTTTAATACATTAATTAACATAAAATAAAGATATATTTTATTGAATGGAAAAAAGAAGTATTTTTAATGAAAATTATTAAATTATTTTAATGACTTCTTTATTCTTATTTTGATTATTTTATGAATTCTGAATTCGGGTTTATCTCAAATAAATTACTCAAAAGCTTCAAATATTGCTTAACTCAGAATAATGGATCCAATTCTTTATGTTTGGGAACAACAGTTTAATAAAAAAAACTAATCCATACCTTTAGCTACTGACTGAATGGTGCACTTGACCTCTCATCCAATTATATTTAATTTAAAAAATATACACAAAATATTTTAGATATCTATCTTCTCATGACTGCAGAGTCTGTGCTGTGAAGACATGACTTTAATTATTCAAACGCTACAAAAAATTATTTAATTTTGAGTGATTGCGAAAATGTTTTTAAAAATCCTTTAATGTATATAAACTATTTGTCATCGTTTCAAATACTGTTTTTATTGATAACCAGTTAAGTTTTGAGTGCTTAAAATTAATTGCAGGAACCTTTGGGACATTGGATGAGAAATATGTCAGCGATTTTTGGCTGAAAAATATGACCGCAAAAAACGCCGACGAAATTAAGGTCTTAAATGTGAGAATCAATTTTTCAAACTTAACGCATATAAAAACTTTTTAATATTTATTTCTGACAAATAATTAAAAAGAGTATTAGATTTCTACCAAAACTGATTGATTTTATTGCAATATTTATTTTTATGAACAAAACAAACCAAAATATAAAGAGAAAAACATTATTTTTATATTTTTGGAAATTCATTTAAACGATAACTTGAAGTAAAATTTAAGTAAAAAATAATTTGAAAGAAAAAACTTTTCAAACTAATAGAGACTTTTTAAATACAAACATAAAAAATAATATTATATTTAGCCGTTGAACTGAAACTATTGAATTGAATCAAATAATGAATTGTATGCCTTTTGTTGCTCTCATTTCTAGTTATTTAATCACATTTTTTCTTCTTTAGTTTCTTAGTCAACACAATAGAAAGGCTTCACATCAATGCTATTATACTGTTGTCAGTGAATGGAATTATGCAACGAATATAACAGAAGAGAATAGGGATAAACTCGTAAGACTCCTATTATATATCACTTTATTCTATTGAATATTTATCACAATCTCATTGCTCTCAAATAATTAAAATTAGTTTTCCTAACTTAAGTGCACCTTTCTACTTTTCAAAATTTGTATTATTTTTTCGCTCAATTTTTATGATTATTTCATCCAAATAATAAAAGAACATGGACAATCATGAATGCATTTCTATACATATTTTTCA
>LBFM01003108.1:12901-53193 GCA_000988765.1 Achipteria coleoptrata | reverse complement strand
AGAAGAGAGAGAGAGAAGAGAGAGAATGACTTTATTTTTCAATTAAATGATTATTGATTTTAAGATCAAATCAAGTGATGAAAGGCTTGACTTTAGTACTTAAAATCTCAAAATACTTAAAACACATTTATCGTTAGCTTCTGAATAAATTTATTTAAAAAACAGGAATATCTGAATTACAGGTACTTTTTTCTACAATTTTCCACAAATAAGAGAAAAAATTATTAAATAATTTTGAATTAAAAACGTTTTTATTTATAATAGTTTTATTTTATGTATGTATGTCTCACACATTTACTGCTATACATATATCTTATCTGAAAATACATTTATTAGTTTTGGAATGAAACTCATGGCAAACAAGATTTGTCATCTCATTTAATGGAAAATAACTTTTCGATTCTTAATTCAGGGTCATATCTGACGACTCTATAATATTCGCCACTTTATATACAACTGGAGTTTCGAAACAGATATTTATGTTATTTTTGAGGAAATCAACTTAATTAACATTTTTTAAAATTAAGTAACTTTTTTCAAAAAACTTTTTCTAATCATATTTTCGTGAGTTTTTTAAAACGATAATCGAAATGTTTCTTCTCTTATAAAATGGTGTCTCCTTTTAATTTAAAGCAGATGTGTTGTTGAGTCAGTCCTTTAATTCATTCAAATTAAGTAAGTCTAACAACAAATTTATATACAATTTAATTATCTTAACGTTTATTAATCATTTCATTAGAGACTAATTTTAAATAGTCTTAGATTTTGCCTTTTTATTTGATTACTATATCCAAAACTCACTTTATCGAATGATCTAGGTGGAGCGGTATACTTCCTATCTTTATGTCTTTCGTTTTTTATATGTAGTAATAAATAGAATTTAAATTACTTTCAAAGTCTATTGATTTTCAGTAAATATTAGGCATACAATCATTGCCTGCCTTTTGTTTAATGTTTAGTTTAAATTCAAAACAAGAAATCATTCAAATATTTATTTTAAACAATAATTTAATGAATAAATTGAAATTCAGTCTTGAATTGAGCTATTCAAATTTGTTATCAAAACATTGAGTGTGAGAGCTCAGCACAGAGAGATTAGCCGGTTATAGATTATTGCATTTAAAGTTTTGAGTTAATTTTTTAGAAACTTTTAAACCCCATTAAGTAATTCTTTGACAGTGAGGACAGTCATCCATTTTATTGACTTTCTTTTGGAATAAAGCATTCAAAACCAAAATAAACGGAACTTCAAATGTCGGAACTGAGGAAATGGCATTTTCTTATCATATAAACTATGATTCAATTATGCATTAAAAGTCAAAAAAAATTTCGAGAAAAAGTGAAACTCTTTTTGTTTCTTATTTTTCAATTTCGGAAAATGTCAAAAAAAATTTAGGAAATGTATTCTCTGAAACACAAATTTGAATAAATAAATGCATTTAAGAGCTAATAATCTGGGATCAGACCACCCAATCATCAGAAAAATCTGCCATAAATTCCACGTAAAATTTTGATATTTTATGGGTGGTCTTATGAGACCTATGATATTAGTAATACAGTGGTCGCACACATGATTTGACAGATGTTGGCTTAACTGCATTGCGTAAAATCATCACTCCCTTCCATCCTAAATGTGATCAATGTCAGTTTGTTTTTTAGTATATCTGCCGAAACGGAAATTTCATAAATAAAATGAAAATAATTTTTTATAACTGTAGTCAAAGATATTTATACTAAATGTGTTTAATCTCTAATATTTGGCTCACTTTCGACAAAAACGATCAAAAAGTTTAATATAAAAATTCTGTAAAATTATGTTTTGGTTTCGAAATCACGGATAATAAATGTATGTCTTAAACACATTGAAGTTATTTTAGATATTCATATATGTTTTCTAGGTTAAACAAACCGATTTTTAATAGATTAATTTAGTGCACTACTTATAATTTTTGATAAAATGCAAAACTCTTTGACACAGATTTTCATTTTTGATATCTATGTCTAAAAAGTTAATAGTAATCAAACACTCGAAAGCACTCGAGAAACACCTCAAATGAAAAGTAATTTTGTTTGAAGTTTTTGCAGTCAATCCAATTTCCTTTACAGAACAGTTACTGCTCTTCACTTTCAAGCATTTTCTCAATTTCTTAGACAAATTGCCGGTCCAGTACTTGAATACTTTTATCCAATGTGCCAATAATTGCTCAGGGAATTAAGATTTCCGCTAAAGGCCTCAAATATTAATTTTCAAAAATTTTAATATTTTTTCACTTAAAATGTTTGATAATTTTAATGACTTAATACTTATTAACGAAATTATTTTCTCAAATCTCTAATTCAATCAAAAAATTAATTAAAAATTTATATAATTAAGTGATTTCTAGTCATAAAACATAAATCAAATGATCATAAAAATTGAATTCTAATTAAAGTAAATCAAATAAAAGGCAAAATTAGATGAAATTTCTTTAATGAAAAAAAAGGAGAATTTGATTGAATTTATATGAAAAGAGAAACAAATTGAATGATAAAAAGAAATATAAATAATTGAAACATAAAAAGTGCCAACTTTTGTGACGCTTACAATTTAATGAGATTTAAACTCAATCTTTAAATAACCTGATCTAACAGTTTTAAACACAGAATTAAAGTGCACACACAGGGTATGCCTAAACACACAGGTTATATAAAAATCAATGGTATAATAGTAGTGAAGGCAACGGAGTCGCAGCACTGGAATTTTGTGCTCTAAAATAGCATTTCATGCCTTTCTATGATATTATAGATTATCATTTAGTCGGAGAATAATCTCATTTCACAGTTTCTCTTCCAATCAAATGGTTATCAAATGGAAATATCCATCCATTCCTTTAAGTACTTATTTCTATTGAAAGTATTGTCTAAAGTGTTGTCTATTACTCTAATCTAAAATTATATAATATTTTGAGTACAATATTAAGGATTTAATTATATTTATATTCTCTGTTCTCTTCTCTCGCAGTGAGTTATATATGAATATAGAGTTTATGCGATCTTTAATGGCTGTTATGTAATGCTATTTCTCGAGTCGACCCCAAAAAAGTCAATGTTTTCTGCTCTCAATTAAAATCATTTGTGTTTTTTATTGGATACTTTGTGGTCAAAAGTGATTTGAATACGTGATGGGATGTGCTTTCACCAAAGCTATTAATGACAACGCGTGCGGTGCTAACAACAAGACCACCGGCACCACTAATAACCCTAGCACTCAACCGGATCAGCCACAGTCCGATCCACGATTGCCGCTCAATGTCCGTCAGAAGTTCAATATTTCCAAATCATGGAAAGGTATCGCCAGAGCTATGGAACAGACGGGGATAACAATGTTTGTGAAGTAAGTGATCTAACATTTTGTTTAACAATACTTTCCAAATATAATAACAAAAGACTATCACTTAATGAACATCTCATTAGTTGTGGAGAGCTTTTCATTGTTTTTATTTCAAATAATTATTATTTGAAAATCCGAATCAAAACCATTTGTTTTCTCTTATTATTCATATTTATTGATCAGAGAAAGTGTTTCACTGCTTTTTGATTAAATGTTTGTTCTGTTTATTATCAAACATACGATTATTTGCTTTGAATTAGAAATAAATTTTTGCGCAAAATATGTCCATTAAATTAATTATATGATCCGACAAAAAATGTATTGTCATTAATAAATAATTTGTTTAAACGACAGACTGATTGAGTGGTGAGCTCTTATCTTAACTGAATTAATAAAATTGTTTAATATCTATGTTTTGGAAAAGACATGCAAACAATTAGTTGCTAAGAGAGAGCACAATAAAGGACTTAATACAGAATAATAATCTTATTTTAACTGATTATATCTCTTATGTTTATTAAATCAATTTTTTTGACACAACAATCATAATATCAATTGTTTTTATATTAATAAGATTTTCTCGAAATCCTTGAATCAAATCCATTACCAAAAATATAATACTTAATAAATTTGAATACAATTTCTTTGATATTATTTCAAATATTGATTATACAAACACTACTCAAATACATAGAAACAAACGTTTTTCACTTGAATTGTTAGCTAAGAAAATATTCTTCAAACTCATGTCTATTTCCACGAATATTTCATTTATTTAGTTTTATTGACATAATTTTGAGGACAATTTTTCCAGAATTCACTTCAATTAACAGATTATTAATTGTTTTTTACTTTAATTTGAAAGTCGATTAATTGTAAACAAATTGAACGAATCGTTTTCAAACTCTACATTTTAGGGTTTACTCATTTCGTAATTAAAGTTTTATACCATAATATAGCGCAGAGAAGTCAGGCGCTCAGGTATTAAGGTTTTAGTTTTTTACGTGTAATTCATTTTAATTAAAAGTGAATTCAATGTGAGAACAAAATTTTTTGTTTGCATAAAAAAGTAAATTTCTTACAGTCTTTTATGGGAAATCATATTATAAGAAACTTATATACAAGAAATGGGTTCACTTTATTAAAATAAATTCTGTTCTTTTGGCGTAGAATTGGAAAAATGAATTATTTATTATAAGCACTTCCGAACTCTACTATTCAAACATAATTCATAAACAAAACTAGTGTTTGGTTTTTGGATCTCATATTTCAAATTCTTTAACATTGGTTTTCTTCCCTCTTTTCCGACACATCTTTCAAATATCTGAGCCATGTTTTTATTGATATTATTTATCCATAACTCTGACTGAAGTATAAAAAGTTTCGTTCAATTTCTTACATCTCATGAAATCAATAGAAAAATAATAAATACATTCATTGAAAACAATTTTTGTCGATAAACAGTAATCAAAAGGCTCTCAAAAAGTATTTATTTTTAGACTTTTTATATCAATAAATAACAAAATAAGTCAACAAAATTATAGTTAATTGACTTGAAGTGTTGAAATTTGAATCTAATTTTATGTGCAAGCTCAAACAATAATCCGATTTATTCATAAAAATAACATAACATACATATTATTTGATACTATTTTGTTGACTGTATTTCTAACAGATTTTTTCGATTGAAGCGATTAAAGTCATATTTTTGGACACCTTATAAGTCACTCAACTCTCAAAATAAATTTCTGCTGTTTTTGACTTAAAGAGAGAAAATATTTTTTTATCGATTTTCCTGAAAATATTGAATATTTTTTACATAATTCTAGTTTTTATTTGAAATATTAATTTATTTGAATCGTCACTCAAATTGGTTTTCAAATATTCAACTCTTTTCGCTAATATATTGTATACCGGGTAATATGGATATTCCATATTCAACACAAATAATCAACTTTTTAAATAAGATTTTTTTCAGATAATAATTGTTTGCAATCATTTTATTCATGACTGGAGTTGTGACTAATATTCTGAGTGATATTCTTTTATATAATCGATTGTTCTTTGAAAACTGGTTCAATGCAAAAGTGGATGATTTTTCACTCTTTCTTATCTTAATGTAAGCGAAATTTTACAGTCAATGAAATATTTCATAAGAAAAATATTGATTTTGAATATATATTTGATTGGGTGCTGTTCTAAACTTGAAGTTATGGCACAAGTATTCGTTATACTGTATGATTAGGTGAACACGATTTGACAGCACTGTGTTCTCTCATCGTAATAGACTGTCAGATGAATGGCCATCCTTTGCCAGTCATAGACCAGAATCAGGTCCGATGAGAATCTCTATTTTTTGAGAGTCGATATTATCGACTGCTTTGTCAGATGTCTGGCAATACATTGTATTAAAAGAGCTTTTGTTTTATTAAAGTAGGAAAAGAACTTCTCTTTTCCTATATTTTTTGTCATTGAATTCATATATTTTCAGTGATGTGGGAGTCGTTGATATAAAAGTACAGTCATTTGCACATCAATTATAAGTACTTTCAGACAAAGTATTGGACTATTTTAGTATATTTATTAATAAGAGTTGACGTTTACTTTTATTCTTTACTGTTTGACAATTGTGTTAAATCCGATTTAATCATAAAAACATAGTCCGTTCCGATCAACAATAACTCGTTTATACAGAGCTTGTATACCATGTCTTAGGGACTAATGGAATAGTTTTCGATTCTTCTTCCGAATCAATCAAATAACACAAAAAACATTTCATTTCATATCAAACAAAAGTCTTTTTCGTTCAATTGTTTGCATTAAATTCTGTGCCACAATTTTTTGTCATACTGTCCACAACCACTAAATTTTATTCAGCATTTGATTTACTGCTTACAAAGCCTACAATTTTTCTTTTATTCTTACAAAAAAAATCTATTTTATGTGAAGAATACTTTTAACAAAATTTGAAAAATATGACCCAAAGATGAAACGGTTTTCATCAGACAATCATTCATTTTCCCAACTCTTTTCTAAAGCCGTAATCGCTTTGAAATTAGGACACACCATAAATGATTTTGTCGGAAATGTCACATTTCTTCACTCGACTAAGATTTTAGAGATTTCTATTCTTTAGGATAATTAAATCTCATTTTGATTATAAATTTTATTAATGAGAAATTGTCTCTTTTATCTATTTTGAAATTAGTGCCTTGATAAATAGGCAGGTTCATTTAAAATTTTTGAATTCAATACTATCTCAGATAAAATTACTGATAAAAATAATAGTTTTATTAAAACACTTAAAATCAAAATTTTTGACATAAAATATGAACACATTTATTGTATTAAATAATAAATGAGTTAATAAATGACTTAATTTATAGAACCTATGAATATATGACTCAATACAAATGAAATTTCTCTAAAAGCAATTAAAATTGAATTAATTTATTGTGTTTTGTGGAAAACATTGTCTATAAATGAATGGTTCGGATACTATTCGTGACCAGAAATATAAAAATTTGGAAAGCATTTTATAATCTCTTGGAAAACGAAAAAAATAATATAATTTCGATCCATTTCTTATCTAATTGTGTTTACTATAGTTTTTAGAGAAGTGACAAATGGAAAGTCGTTTCCAAGTAATTGTTAGTCAATTAATCTTAATTCTGAAGCCTTTTTTGAAAAAAGGAACAATTCTTAGAAGTATTTTCGTTTTGATGTCCTTTTTCGGTATAATGATCTTTGAATGAGTCAGATGTGAACCAAGAATATTAATCGACGAGATTTACTAAAAACATATTCACTTATTATATGTGGCTGTGTTTAATGGGAACTGGGATTAACATAAGTTTTTGACTCTCATTAGAGATCTGCTTATTATTTTTGGCTCAAAATAAGTTGTGATATAAATAAACAAAGTTTTAGTTTTTTGTATATCATTTTTTACTCTTCAAATCTCTCCAATAAATGTAATGTTTTTCATTTGAAGAAAAGCTTAATTCTCTTAAAACTTGTCGTTTAACTCAAAGATAAAAACTCACAGATTTTTCAAAAGAATTGAATTATATTTTTATAGAAGAAATATATATAATCTAATAAATGCTGTAAAGAATCGATTATCAGTGAAAAGCGCCGACAACTAAAATAAACAAAACATAATTTCACTCTCGAAATGATAAAACCTCTCTTTCTCGAAGCCATAAAATATATTCTTCAATGTTAATCACCTTGCACAGCTCTTACAAAGATCAAATTGTTTTTCATTAGTGAAACTTATAATTTAATGAACATAAATATAGAAGTTTTCTCTTCAATTAGTATACAATTTATTCAATTAATCATAGCTTTTAAATAAAGTTCCAGAAGAAGATTGTTATTCATTAGAATTTGATTTATTCCTCGTTTAATATTCTCAGATTAGATCAGGGATAACATCCCATACCTTAAAATATGAATAAATGAATGCAAATAATTGAAAGGAGTCTCATTAAATTCAATAATGAATAATATATGAGATCTCTCCTCGAAAAGAGAGAGTTTTTCTTCTTTTTATCAAAAAAAGGATTACTTTTACTATTATTATGAGTGAAGAGAAAACGATTTTCCAAAAGACTTTACAGTGATTTTCTAAACAACGATCCATTATTTGAGATACAATTCTCCGTTTAATTAAAACCCTATTTATAAAGAGCCCGGATTTAAAAGTATTTAGTATAAATTAGTGACAATCCGTGCTATTCTTGAATTTTGATAACTTTTGTTGACCTCATCTCTTCTTTTGGTGATAACAGTTAAGCAATAAATTTCATATCGATTTTGAATTTGGTTTGGTTTGGAATCACTTACTGTCAGAGTTGTCCACAAAAAGGACAACACTCACCAAAATTTTTATTCAGTTTGTCAGAGACATGAGGAGAGATACCGTGTCCTTTATTAACGACTTTGTGTTAAATCTGCTGTTCTTAAACTACAGTAGTTGTGAAAATGTGAAACTATTCTAATCGAGTAAATCGATTCAATACAATATATTAGGAAGGAGTTAAGGCAATGCTGCCAATGGTTATCCGTCGTTACTTAAAATTTGTTAGGAATTCACAAAAATCGATGACTTTTTCTTTTTCGCACAAACAGAATACCATTGACTGAAGTGATGGATACGATCTCAGTGTCACTTCCGATCAATATTTAGGTCAAAATATCCCAATTCATTGACATTAGAGATAATTAACAATTGTATACCAATTGGTTCCGATTATTTCAAATTCAATTAATATTAAGTGATAACAACTTTTTTAATCAAAAGCTTATATCTATCAGAAAATAAGTAAACAATTTTCCAAAAAGCTTTTAATGGTTTTTATTTAAATTGTTTTCCCCACTAAGGAAAACATGTGGGCTTTCAATCAATCAATAATACAACAATATGAGCCTGATATACTTTTATCCGGGTATTTATTAATGACTTGTATTCCATTAAATATTTATAATGAATAAAAAAGTCTAAATTCAAATGTATTTATCAAAGGTATCAAAATTAAGCTCAAAACTAATGGTTAGAGTTTTTCCTTCATTTAACGTTAATTTTATGCTCAGAATAATTGATTCTAAAAATAAATATCTTATTCAATATAATTAATCATGCTGAGATGACACAATAATTCATTTGAATTAACAAATCTCATTACTCATATTACTAATCGATGTTTGTTTAGTCACTATAACTGTTAGAAAACATATACTTAAGAATTGACTGATTAAACAAAATTTAAGTTTTTGTCAATAATTAATTGAATTCAATTACTTGTTTTTAAATTATGTGGAATACCTATTGAATTGAGTAGAATAGACCATGATATATTTTGCCACTTTTATTGAGCCTTCAATGCCTTCAAAAGCAATATTTGAATTAAAGCCCAAACAATAAGTGTATAACAAATGAGTTTCTGAAGTGTTATTCAATCGATTGGAATAAATAATGAAATGAAAATCAAAACCAAAAAATGTTGTTCTCATCACAATTCTGTGCAATCAATCAGAACAGGTCTAACATATATTTTAATTAAATTTAACACTTAATTCAAAATTTAATTCAATTTTTATTTTTACTTAATTTTATTTCACTTAAGTCTTGATTTTTGAGTCTTATATAAAAGCGATGTCTAGAGCTCATGCTCTATGTATGTCTAGCAGAGTGTGATCTTAATATTAGCAAGCTCATTTGCATTCCTACAAAACCGACCATTAGAGTTAGCAAACATTTATCACTGCATACGGAAGTGTGTCAAACAGTCAAACAGTTTGATTCAATACGAATATTATTCCCATTTATAACATTCAAATCAATTCATTTGAGTTGAGAATCGATTTTTTCAGTGAATTCTATTTTACTCTTTTGCGACAAAACAGCAATTCTTTGACTGTAAATATTGTAATCGTTGTAATAAAAGTGCCACTCTTTTAGACCAGAATCCGATTTCAATTCATCCAAAAAAGAAACAAAAATCAATAGAAAACACAAAACAAAACAAAAAAATCCTTTCGATTAAAAAATAAGAAAACAGTAAATCGTTTTTATCTTAAATATAGTTTCTCTGTCAGCGTCTCATTATTTGTCTCCCAAAATATAGATATGGTTTATAGATATTGTGTGCCACTATCTAGCTTATTTTAAATTAACCATCTAAAGCCCAGATAATTTCGTCAATTTTTTATCAAAAATTAATGATTTATGGCATCCGATTGACCACAAAATCTTTAATCAAATCAAAGAAGAAAAAAGAGATGAAAAGCTATAAATGCAATGAAAACAACAAAATAAGTTATTTATGTCCGATATGTTTGAGAAGTTAATTGAATTCTTCTAATTTGAAATTCTCTTTTTGTGTGTTTGTCCTCAAACCTACTTTTCCCCAAACATTTGAAACATTTAATGGTTTTCTTTTCATGCGAGATGTCATCCAAAGTGTATCTCCAATTCTTTGTTGTTTTAATCTCAAAAAAATTAACGAATTCAACGCCATTATTGGTTCTGAGGATAATTACAATCTTCTACTACATATTAAGCAGGAATGACCAAGGTTATTAACTAAATCCTGTTATTTAGGTAAAATAATACATGGATGTTACGTTTGGTGGCCACTTTCCCTGGTTGGCGGCCATTTGTTCCTCCTTTTTCTTGAGGGGCCTACCAAATATCAATCCTAGAGAGATTTGCAAAATTTTAGATCCCCCTCCTTTGGCCATCCCTGATATTAAGTGTCATTTAGACCCGGTTAGTGTCCCAATCAATTCAAATCTAAGAAAACGTAATCTCATTTTAATTCAATTCAACGATTAAATGTCAGAATATATGTGCGGGAATTGATTCGTGTATTTCATTCAAATTACATTTGAATTCATTAATTGTGATAAACGTTTGTCTCAATCGGTTGACCACCTCTTAGACAAAATTCAGACCAGAATAAGAAAAATGTTAGTCTCATAAATCATACATTAATTTTATTGATTACTTTTTGGTAACAGAATTAGTACTACAAATGAGACCATTAGAGTGTTGTCGACTCCGCTGATCACTAACTCAATAGAGTTATACCTTTCCATTAAATTATATTTCAAATAACATTCCAAATGAAATAAATCAATAAATGTTAACATTTTTTGCTTTCTCTTGGATTGACCAGGTTATTCGAAGATAATCAGGATCTTATCAGTCTGTTTGAAAAATTTCAATCACTGAAGACAAAGGAGTCTCAAATGGAAAGTATGGAACTGGCAGAACACGCCTCCCTCGTGATGACCTCCTTAGACGAGGCAATCAATTCTCTCGATAACGTCGACTATTTTATTGAATACTTACATTCAATCGGAAAACTACACCATAAAGTGCCCGGCTTTAAAAAAGAAAACTTTTGGGTAAATTCAATACTTATATTATTATTATATTTTATTTTTTGCTCAAAATTTACTCCAAATATTATATCGAGAGTTAAGAAGCATTTCCTGAGTTTAATAATATTTTTTTGCCTTATTTGACATACAGTGAACTGACTTTCAAATAACTCTCACAAAATATGTATTAAACTTCAGTATAAAAGCCTAATATTAAAGTAAAATTCGATATTTATTCTAACGTTTGATTATAGAGACCTTTAATATAAATATTTAAAAACAAAATCATTTACGAGAATAATGTTCTAAAAAGTGCTTAAATTGACATAAAATTTAGCAAAAATTAAATTAAATTAAATTACATGTTATTTCATAATTGCCTTTCCATTGCCTATGAAAAGAGAAGTGTTTTATTGATTTAAATTTTGTTTAATTTGTTTCAACAGAAAAAATTGAATACAATTTATTCGCATTTATGTGGATTTGAAAATTCAAAACTCTTTTCAAGCAAAATAAAACTCAAAATAATATACACACAAAAAGCTCTCTTAAAAGAGATTTTAAATTCATTTTGTGAAGAACTGCTAAATTCAAGGAAAATATTATATTTTCCCCTATATTTCCAAAATTTATAATAAGGCAATCAAATATCAAAGCACGACACCTGAGATAAATGTCTTATACATTAAATTATTGATAAAATTTCTAAATTAAATGAATAAGTATTACATTTTTGAAATACAACCAAACTTTGAGTAAATGAGAAGAGAAAATGAAATATAATTAAAATATAATTATTTGTTGCGATTCTCACCATATTTTGTATGTGACTGAAGCCAATTCAGTATTGGTTTAATCAGTTTAAAACTAAAAACTATACCAAATATTTTATTTCAATTAAAATTTTGACTTTTATTTTAAAATTAGTTTTTTGAAATTTTTTAGTATTTTATAATTAAAATGTTTCTCTATTTTCCTGGGATACTATTGAAAATGATTTTTTATTGAATAATATTTGGAATAAATTGTGATATTTTTCAATATATTTTTTGAAAAAATTTCTAAATTATTGCAAAAAATACATAAATAGTGTAATAGTATTGCAATGAATACTAATTTAAAGTGAATATATTTGTGTTACAGAAAATAGAGACACCTTTCCTCGAGGCGGTCAAAGAGACATTAGAAGATCGATATACAGAAAATATGGAAAACATTTATAAGATAATCATTAAATTCATTTTACAAACACTCGTCGACGGATATGAGGGCTCAGCAGGTAATAATGAAGGGCTCACATCTAAATCAATTGAAGTTAGTGTGAATACAGTGCCAAACGAGTCGTGATTTCACACCAAAATCTCTTTAAATACAGACTTTCGGTTCAATTTATATAATATATGGGTTAGGAATGAGTTTTGTCTAAATAATCGAAACAATTTATAAAAAACAAACAAAAAACAGACTAAACATTATATGAATGCAAATGCGATTCCATTTCGACTAAACATCAGAAAAAATATTTCTCATTCATTGGATTATTCTCTTGAGTTTTGTTACTATAAATCATTTTCAATGACATCCAATATTTATGTATAAAAGTCTGTTTTAAATCATGATTTTTATGGAATATATATAATAATAATAATAATGTGATCATCGATTGCTTCGTCCAGAAGTGGGATCTAATCATAAAATCATTAAATTACAAAATATTCATAATTTAGTCGAATATTATGTCATCAAAGAATAAATTCTTTGAGAATATATATAAAAACTTTTAAGTCTTCAAAATATGGGTCAATTGGAAATATATATATAAAAGTCCGATATATATATATAAATCTATTCGTTTATATGAATGATTGTGGACTTCATTCGAGATATCGAGTGATTCTCAACATTGTCTTCACTGCGGAAGAAGTGCTTTCGCTTCCATTAAAAGAAATGTGAAATTTTATCAAAAAATGTAATGAGTTTTTATAGTCGAAACAAAAAAATCTGAAATTATTGTTTTTTAGTGCGATTCGTGTTATAGTGTTATAGAAAATTGAGCTGACATTCAGTTTAACATTAATTCTAATTAAATATAGATTCAAAAAACAAAAACAATAATAACAACATTTTTCATTACAACAAATAAATAAACGATTTGTAAGATATTATTAAATAAAAAAAGTGTTTATTCATTAATTAAATAAAAATAACAATCAATGCATTGAGAATAATATACATTTATTTTAATTTTAAATCTCTTTTTAATCCTGAATATAACGCGAGAGAGAGAGAGAGAGAGAGAGAGAGAGAGAGAGAGAGAATTAAACCCCTAATAATGGATGAGCATAAAATGTTGAGTTCAATTTTGGATTTAACAAATAAAAAATCACTCATTAACTATAAGTTCATATATATTTTGATAGAATTAGAGTCTAATTATTAGACCATCTTTTTTGAACAATGAATACTAAAACGCTATTTAATCGAAGTTTTTTATTAGAAGGTTCAGAACAAAGACAATGATTATTAGTGACTCTTTTTTCTTAATCTTCAATTAAGGGAAAGTATTTGAAAATTAGGGATATTATGATAAAATGAAAATTTGTAAATATCTGTAAAAAGACTTTTTAATTATTTTATTTGATATAAATAATAAGACCATTCATATAATTAATAGATATTTCTTGAAAGATATTCTACAAAACGAAATGATTGTAAAATATTTTAAATATTGAATAAAATTATGAAATTACAAAATTCAGACACAAATTATAAATTATTATTATAATATCTGAAAAGCATTGAATGAATTTATTTCTCAAATGAATAGAATTTTTACTAAAATGATCCGTATATACAATTCATATATTATTTCTAAACAAAATTTAGGGCCTCCTGACAATCATTCTTTAATAAGGTTTATGTTAAAAATTCTCAACCCTTTTCATTAATGTAAGGTTTTTTGAATTTTATTGAACTTTGAAAATTTGTAGCGATATTTCATTCAAAATAAGGGTAATATTGTTTCAATGCTTTTCCAGGTTTTATATTTATAATTTATAATAAGTTTTTCAATTTAATCCCAAAAAACTATAATATAAATAAACTGTTATTTTAATAGATATTATAATAAGTCGCAAATTATAGCATATAAGAGATCACATCTGTGACTATATTTCGACAAAAGAAGACACTCTGCCATTGCTTTCTTGTGCTTTCCTTTACTCAACAGAGCAGTTGAACCATCAATAATAGGAAATACATTGGTGATCAGTGATCAGTGATAATACTCATTAGTTTTCCAGATTAGTTTTCAAAGAATTAATAGAAGTTAACTCTTATTCCATTGATTATAATTTGTTGTATTAAATGAATTGATTTTACAATTTTGAGATATATTCAGATAAATCTGATTTTTTCCTATTCTTCTCATCAAATATAAGGAACAGAATATATTCTTTTTGTGGCAAAACCTCTCATTCGGTTTCCATTCGATTCGTTCGCAATTCAATTATTAATAGTTCTTTGAATATCTGAACAGTTCTTTGTTTGGGGTTTTTGAGCACTGAGTCGAACAAAGAATGCTATAAATCTTACATCAATTCAGACAAAAAGCTCATACACTCTCTGATTGACTCCAAAGAATAAAGAATTCAGGAAATGGCACTCTTTTATCAGAGTTATATTTTTATTTTATCAAGATACAAAATACTTGTATTCATTTTATGGCAATATGTTTTCTACCAAGAAAGTTTCAAAATATTGTATACATTTAACCTTTTCCTTATTTATAAAACATCACTGATAAATGTCAGACAATTATATGATTATATTTTTTGAGTACAACTTTTCTTAGAAATCAAATTACAAATAAATTGAATGAAATTTGAAGTAAGTATTGTTGGGAACAAAAAATTACTACTTTTGAAGAGTAACAGAAAGAGACTGAGACTCAGACACATCACATATCTGTTCTTACAAATAATAGATAGGATACAAAATAAGTGGTGAAAATTGTTTAAACTTTAATATTAATGTAAATTCATTTATCAAATTCTTTCAGTTTAGATGATAATAACATTAAATCAAATCAATTGATAAAACTTTTAAATATATTAAAAGTGGTTTTCTTCTAAACAAAAGCATTAAATGGATAAGAATTGTCTGACTTTAAAACAAAATGTGATGTTTATATACAATGTATTTGTCAAAGTGTCCAGGGTTATAACTTATAACATATGTTTAAAACTTTTTGACCAACAGTTTGATAACTGGAATTAATTGCTATGTTCCTAGCTTGTTTATTATTCAAGTACATCTCTTATGTAATCAAATGAAAGATCTATCCATTGATTACAAGTGAATACTCATTCATTTTTAATCAAAGTATAAAGTTTTTTCAATTAGTATTAACTCATTTTTTGTGAGATTGAAAGTTGAAGAATAGTTCAATAATAGTTATCAAGTTTAATTCTTCACCACAGAATTTCATATTCAAATACTTTATTATTATTTTAATTAAATTGATTTCCATAGAAATGATTGATTGTATGCTAAATATTTGTTTAAAAAGAAAAATCAGCATAATTAAGAATATTTAAGATTGTGTTAAAGAATGAACTGGCTTGAATTAGTGTTTTGTAGATTATGATAATAATGTTGAGTAACGTCAGTGTTGGGTAACTGTGGGTAACTGATGCTGTGCTGAGCGTCAAATTGAGTGTCTGTATTGAGTGCGCAAAGCATTACGTGGAGGTATTGGAGGTATTACTCGGTATTACTGTTTTGGGCACACATTTTGGCGAAACTTGTTTTGCTTGACATCTGTTATGAAAAAATGTATTAATGTTTTCATTGACTGCACAGTTGTCTCACTTTTTTGCCAATAATTTGTGTCAATATTTTGCTCTTATTTTTAAGTTAACGCCCGATATATTTACCGGTATTTCCATTGAGTTATGAGTGAAACCAAAGATCAAAATATGGTTAACGACGACAAAAGTGGTCCAGAAGTGAACGGACAGACAGATGAGGAAGAATTGATACAGAAGTGGGCTTTTGATGACTGGACACAACTCTACAAAATTTCCATTAAGTTCTTTAAAGGTTTTGCCATCGATTTAAATGTCTTGAGATTTGGATTGATTTGAATAAATATTTTTAGAGAATGAAAGCAAAGCATTTCATCCTTCGTATGACACCCGGAATCAATTCATTGCTTTTACATTACAAGAAAAATACGGCAATTTTGACCCAACAAAAGCCAAACCTTTAGGACCTCTCGATATCATCGGCAAAGATCGCAGGTCTCACACTCACCACATCTCTTCATTTGATTGTTTTTTAATTTTACAAATTTTTATTCAGAAATTCATGGATTAGTTTATCAAATACTACACAACTGTCCGCTCAAAAGGGTTTCATCAGATTATTGAATGAATTGTGTCCACTGTTTGAGCCCTACGTTAAGGCTATTAAATGGGATTTCGATGAAAAACAAAGACAGAGAAGAGAAGCCGAAGAATTGGAACTGAAAAGACTCGAAGAACTGAAGGAAACCGAAAGAATTGAATTAGAAATCAAAGAAAAACGAGAAGAAGAGATCAGACAATTGGAGGAACAAAAGTATGTATAATATTAATGTTTTGCAGTCAGTTATGCCATCAGTTGTTTGACTAAGAGTTCAATCAATTGATTGAATAATTTAGGGAATGATATGCGCTCTCAACTCATTTGTTACCATTTTTTCAGTACATCTCATGATTTGTACTTTTTATGGCTCTTAAGATATAAAAACAGTGTTTTGTTATTATAGACCCGAAATGGCATTCATATTATTTTTATGTCAACTCTTTAACATAAAAACTTTATTATTATTCTGAGTTTTCTTCTCAAAAGAGTTTCCAATTTTAATCTCATTTAAGATGAAATTTTTGTAACAAATAGTTAATAGTTTTTACATTTGGACTCAATATTAGACTCATTATTGTTGAAAATAGAGGTAATTATCATTCGGCTATTTATGCCATTCTTTGTTACAAACATTGAGTCATTAAAATAGTTTATAACGTCATTTGATATTTAACTCCAAACCATTTCTATTTTGATTTCATTTCAAAATTACATAAAATTATGTATTACTCAGACGTGTCATTCAGGAGGCGCTCAATAGACAGACGTACCAACAGTTTAAGACATATGCCGAACAACAATATCCGGGGAATAGTGAACAACAAAACTCTTTGATCAGTCAATTACAAGAACAACACTATCAGCAATATTTACTACAAATCAAAGAACAGCAGTCTATTAGAAGCCATCAAACTCTGAACAACAAAACCAATAGTAGTTTACTCTCCAATCAATCTCTGATTGCAATGAACTCAACGAATAGCAATCAAATCAATCCTTTAGTCAATCAAACGATTCAACTCGAAAGGCAGTCCACACCAGAAGATGACTCACAAAACAATCATTTGGAACAAACAACTTCTGATACCGATTCTGATTCAGAGAGTGTCGGTCCCATTGCAGGCGCGTCGATGTGGACCCGAAAAGATATCGCATTATTTAAAGAGTCGATTCGTTCTGAAGGCGGCGACGGTATCATCAAAGTAGGTCACGGAGAGATCGTTACCGTTCGGGTGCCCACACATAAAGACGGCACTTGTATTTTCTGGGAATTCTCTACTGACAGCTATGATATTGGTTTCGGACTACTCTTCGAATGGACCAAAAATCCTGGAAATCAGGTTTCAGTTCATATCAGCGAAAGTGAAGACGAAGACGACGACGAAGAAGAAGGTATTCGTTCACTATATTTGTTGACAATATTCGTAAATATTAATTGAAATGCATTTTCAGGTGATATCTCTGTCGCTAATGATATCGAAAAAGGAAATTCAAACGATTCAGAAAAGGAGTCGTTGACTCCGAAAAATGGCCAAACGGGGGACAGTTCGCCAATCAGTGTAATTATTCCAATCTATAGGCGCGACTCTCATGAAGAGGTGTTTGCCGGGAGTCACGCCTATCCCGGAAAAGGTGTATATTTATTGAAATTCGATAATTCGTATTCTCTTTGGAGATCGAAAACTCTTTATTATAGAGTTTATTACACCCGATAAGAGTTGAGACCAAATTCCCAAACAATTAACTTATTTATCAAATACTTTAAGACTATAAGCAGTTATTACACAAATTCATTGATTTATTATTGATTTTAATGATTTCAATATTCTATTGTTTTTTAATATTTTCATTGAATTTATTCATTGATTAGAAATTATTTTGTTTTAAATTTTTCTGATTTAAATTTCTAACAAAAACCCATTCATTTGAAACAATTTATATTAAATAATATAATTATAATCATATTTTCCAAACATTTATCGAATTATTTTCGTTTAATTATAACATTTAATAACAAAAGTATTGAATTTAAGAATTGTTTGCATTTTTATCCTATTTTTGTTTAAAAACAAAGATTTGTCGATAAATATGACTGACTTTTAGACTGAATTTGATTTTCAAACTCATATTTGGAGACAGCTTTTAATCGATTGTTTGAAAACTATTTTTAATACAGAAAACAGTGTTTTAACAGAAATGAAAATATTGTAAACTAAACCGAAAATGTTTTAAATATTTTTAAAATTATTATTTAATTTATTATTAAATAAAATAAGAGATTTCATACAAATTAACAAAACAGTAGTTTTGGTTTATCTCAAAAACGGGTCAAAAGTTTGTAATTATAATAGTTTTTAATCATTGAAAGCATTTAATGGCATAAAAACTGACTTTAATTATGAAAAAACAAATAATAACTTAAATCTAAAACTGATTAATACTTATACTTATTGAGTAGCTTTTGATTTGAGTCCACTTTTCTTTTTGTTGTCCTTCTTCTTGAGTCCATACAAATTTCCTTTAATCAGATTCGCGTAAGCCTTAAATCAAACATTTGGTTAATCATGGGATCAATTAAAGGAAGAAATGACTCACGAGTTGAAACTTATTGATATCCTTAGCGCTGATAATCGTTGAGATTTTCTTTTTGCTGTTTTGGACTCTAATCAGACATTTGTTCTCTGATTGTTGTGAAGATTGAGTGGCCGTCGACTGAGTTTCGGACTTTGATTTGCTTTTCTTAAGTTTAATGTCTTTTGGTTCCAATCTCTTCAGAGTTATATACAGTGAACCGCCTTTTGTTTGATTTGATTGAAATAATTTTGTCATTTCACTCAAAAACTACAAAATTATTACAAATTTGTCTAAATATTTAGCAAACCTATAATCAAATGCAAACTTACCGTCTCATTGTTCTCTATCAACATTTTAACTGATTATTCACACCACAATCAAAAGTCACTCAAATATGATTCAATTTAATGACAATTTAAAATAAAAAGTGTAACCCATGTAACCATTAACCATGTGGCAATTATATATTATCCAGTAATTACGTTAACTCTCAATTTGTTCAAAATCATACAAATTGAACATGTTAATTATATTGAATATTCTGTTTTATTCTTTATTAAATATTAATTGAGATAAAAATCAATTATCAACTCATCTATTATTTAATTTAATTAATAAACTCATTGAAACAATTCAAAGACATTGGCATTACTTGACATCATTTATAGGATAGCATTCAATATGAGTTGATTTGGATTTTAAATTTGTTGACAAAAAGTGTGAAAATTAGTGTAAAATTGAAATAAAAATTATTCCAAATTTAAAATTCATTAAATTATTGGCGCTTTGAATGCATTCAACACTTTTTTAATTTAATTAAATTTAGTAAACAATTAATTATCAGAGAAATGTGTGAAGTATTGCCTCAAACAACAGACAAATTGTCGGATGATATGAAGTCGAGTGGCAAAGAGGTGGCCATAAGTGAAGACGAGGCGGCTCTCTATGACCGACAGATCCGTTTGTGGGGAGTTTCGGCACAAAAAAGATTAAGAAATGCAGACGTTTTGATGGCAGGCATTAACGGTGTCGGCTCTGAAGTGGTTAAGAATATAGTTCTCTGTGGTGTCAACTCTATTACTCTTTTGGACGACCAGTTGGTCACCGATTACGACACGGCTTCTAATTTGTTCACAAAACGTAAAATCGGTTCAAACAGAGCAGAGATATCTCGAGAAGCCGTCCAATCATTGAATCCAATGGTTTCCGTCAAATGTGATACAACTTCTCTCAAAGATAAGGACAAAGACTTCTTCAGTGCATTCGATGTCGTAATTTTAGCCAATTATGACAAACAAACGATGATTAAAGTCAACCAATTCTGTAATCAACTGAATATAAAATTTTTCGCGACCTCTAATTGGGGGTCATTTGGATTCTCGTTCACAGACTTGGGTTCAGAGCACTCATACTTTTCGGAGTATTTATTATTTTTATCATTTATTTTCATAAATGTTTCAATAAATTACTTAATTTTTTAGAGAAGATATCAAATCAGAAGACGTGACTCTAAATGATTACGAAGTCGTCAAAAAGAAACCAAAAATAGAGGAAAACAACAAACAAATCGTCGAAAAGGTATCCAAACATTGAAACAACTCTTTTGTCTGAATTGATTCAAATTAAATATTTTCAGAAAATAAGTTTTGTTCGTTTGGAGTCAGCGCTGGCCTTAAGGGCCGGTAAATCGGGTTATGGTTTGACTAAACGAACGAATCCGACATTCATTATAACCCATATATTGTTTGAGTTCTGTTCAAAGCATTCTCGGTATCCATCCGTCAGTTCTCGTGAAGAAGACATCAAACAATTGGAAGAACTCGAGACTCAAGTAATCGAAAGACTGGGTCTCGACCTCAACATAATTAAGACAAAGAATTGGCACAAACATGTCTTCGGCGAAATCAGTCCCATTTGTGCTATAGTTGGAGGAGTTTTAGCACAGGATGTGATTCGAGCCATCTCTGCAAAGGATACTCCTATCAGAAACTTCTTCTTCTTTGATGGCATTCAGTGCAACGGTTCCATCGAAAGTATCGGCAAATGATTTCTACATTTAATTATTAATTAACTTTTGTTTAATTCATATTTAATTCATTTCAATAAACAATTTGCTAATAAAATGCTAATAAAATCTAGTATTCCATTACTTCCTTCCAAATTGAATATAATTCGGTTCCTCTGAAATATGAATTGAATTTATTGTCGATTAGATCCGACTCTTCTTCATTGAAGTATTGCTTCCAATTTCTGACAATTCCTTTATTAACAATAAATTCATTTATTTTAAAATCAATTTTCATGAATTCAATCGAAGAATATTCTAAGACTTTATTAAGTATTAAATCGTTGTTTTCAATCAATTTGTTGCCATACTTTTCACCCAAAAAGTATCCAATTTTGAGAACAGAATCTCTTGTATTGTTCTTCATTTGTTCGTAAATCAAAAAACAAAAGTTTTGGTTCGTTCTGTGCGACCAAAAAGACATCAAATGCTCAAAATAGTCGCCATAAGGTATTTGTCCACAAATAAAATGATTGAAAAAGTTATGGAAATCATAATTGAATCTCATTTTCATGTGATTATAATAGGAGACAATCGTGTCTTTCGGGTTACGAATCACATAAATATATTTCGTTGACTTATTATATGGCAATAAATTGAAGGGTAAATGAGTTTTGATTACTGGAGTTCTGATACAATCACTTCCTTTATATTCAAGACAAGTATTATTAACAAAGTTTTTATCATTTACTGGATTTCCTTCATTAAGAATCAAATATAAGATCTGTTGAGTCCAAGTAGTGCCACATTTGGGATATGTAACCAAAATTATATCCGACTCTTGAAGTTTATAATTGATTGCAAACTCAATATTCTTCAGAGAATAACTGATCGGATATTTATAGCCATTAAATGATACAAAACTTTCTCTCATATATTTAGACATTTTATAATTATTAGATTTTAAAAATGTTTCTTCAAATGTGAGATCAAAATTAGACATTTAATTAATGACTAAACAGTTTATCATTTGTTTATTCCGACAATATTTATGATAAGATAAGTAAAAAGAATTAATAATTGCTTTAAAACATTAATAATAAGTTATTATTAATAACTTATATATTATATGAATAATTAAATTTGTTTTTAGAATTTTAGAATATTTTAAGTGTTATCTCCTCTTAACTAATATTAAAGATTCCTTTGAGAGCAGCCTTTCTGATGAAGTCTTTGAGTGTTGTCTCATCCATATTATTGAAAGCCTCTGTCTTTACCACTGCTGTCATATGTTTTTGCGCGAAATCAAAATTTAATCCCCGCGTCTCAAATATATGCCACTTTTCAAGTGATCCCATTTTGGTGACAATTTTAGTCAAAAGTATTATTTAAAGTAATTTTAAATTTCGAAACAGTTTTCACACAAAAATTGATGCAATCCTTCACTCAAACGATAGTAATCTATGGACTAATTATTGAAATAAATTCTATTCATTTAGACTTCAATTTTATTAATATTAATTTGATTTAAATTACGAGAAGTAGCAGTTATTTTTAAATTTTAAACTCTGGTAAGTACTGGTAAGCACTGGTAAGCACTGGTAAGCACTGGTAAGCACAAGCACTGGTGAATTCACTTTTTATTCAAATTAATTCCTATTATTAATTGAAATAAAGGTTTTTAATGCAATTCATAAACTGTTTTATTAATCAAATAAATAGATGACTGGTTTTGACACTGAATTAAATTATTAATGAATAATGATTAATAAATTTTAATAATGAACATGGACAATATTTGGCTAAAATAAGGTTTAATATCAAGCTTAATTTAGGAACTTTTCTTTAAAAAAATCTTATTTTGAATGAAATAAATTCTAAATAATTAAATCATAACTCATCGGAAAACCTCATATTTTCGAGATTTTGTCCGAAATCTGTGGCTTCACTGCCAACGAAGATGTCGTTGTGATCAACGATTTCATCGACAGATAATTTTCCGTCACTGTTGTCATCCGATGCAGAGATCAGATGATTTGCTTCGTTTTCAGCCATTTCTCTGTTATCAGGTATTAACCAAAGAAGACATTCTTTGGGATTGAGTCGATTATCTCCATCCAAATCATAGTCAGTTTTAAAGCGATCCTTTTCTACTAAATAGTGTTCAGAATTAGGGTCGAGAGGACTTCCATTGACATCACTCAGGAATTCTTTGAATTCTAAGAATCCGTTATTATTTTTATCTCTTTTAGACATCATTTGTTCATAAATTGTTTTATGCATTCTTTCAAACTCTTCGGGACTATTGAACGCTGAAAACTCTTCAGAATCGAGAACTCCATCTTTGTTAAGGTCTGCCGCATCCCAAAGACCTTTATCTTCGGCCATCACTTCGTCTTTGAGAAGTTGTTCCTCATCTGAATTTTCGATATCGAAAGAGTCTCTTAAGTGTTCATCCCATGAGACCACTCCATCTCTATTCAAGTCTTCCTCTTCTAATCTTTCGTTTGCGTCTTCGATAGCGAGTGTTCTAAAAGACTGAAGAATCCAATCAATGAGCTCTTCCTTATCGACGAATCCATCTTTGTTTGCATCCATTCCAGTGGTCACAAGAATTCTGAGTCTTCTCTTAGATTCCTCAGGAGTGAGACTATCGAATTGTTTTGCGGTGTTTTTGCTGCCGAGGACTGCCTCGTGATCCCACTCCGAAGAGTGACTCTCATCGGATCCACTCTTCAAATGAGAATTAAATGAGTCTTCAAATCGTTCTTTATTTGGTTTATGTGAGTGAGGACTGCATGACATCAAACATATTAGAAATATTGACCACAAGAATACTGTTCTCAAAACAAGTGATTTCATTCCAAACATTTGATTATAAAATTTGTACAAAAATTTTGGTCTAAAAAACTACTAAAAAATATTTAATAGTTTTCAGAGATTTGTTTCAAATATTAAATCATTTAAATTCACTGATAATTGAATTAAAAATTCATATAATTTTGAATTTAATTCATATTTAAAATAACAAAAATTATTTAAACGAATCAAAAGTTATTAAAAGTTGTTTATCAGTAAAATGACATTGAAGTAAACATTAAGATTAGCATGCTCAGTTTAGTCACATCACTCAGCCCTCTCACGGACTTTTAAACAACAGAATATTTCTTTGGAACTGCAAAAAGTGATCATAACTTTGAATTCATTTAAACAAAAGATTATAATTTTCTAAATGATTTCAATTGTATTAAAATCAGAGAAAATATATTCAAAAAACGAGTCAATGGTTTGAATGAGAATTAAAATTGAATTTATTTAACGCGATATGGCTTTGGAATAGTAGTTAAACAACACTCGAAAAGTTACACCAATTTTATGGTAAAATTACATTTAAAATCACAAATAAATGATTTGAATATTAATAATAATTATAATATAATATAAAATAACTAATAGAAAGCAAATGAAAGTATTTAACAGAAAATATCAAAAATCTGCGAATCATTTAAACGATAGCTGTGTTTCGCAATCGGTTTTGTCTATCAATTAGTTTTAACATTATATGAGTGGCCTTTAAGTCAATTACCAAAGAAATTGAAAATATTTTTTGTTTTTTCTTACATTTAAACTAAAACTATATTTATATTCAAAAATAGAAAAGTCTTATAAATTATATGCTTTTAAAAAATATTAAAACATATATTTATACTAATCATAGGTTTTAAATAAATATATATTTTATGAGTCTTTGGTATTTTGACAACAATTTTAATGTCCAGACATTTGATATAAAGACCGAACGAATTGTGAAATATTCTATCATTTAATCGACAAAAAGAGGCCAAACAAAAACCAAATCAAGTATTCATTCAATTAAGTCTTAATAACAAATGTTTTTCAATTGACATAACTGTTGGACACAACTTTGAATTGAATTTCTAAGCAAACAATCAATTAATCCAATAAAAGGTATTCACAAGAATTGCACGAAAAGAATACTACAATCGATTAAAATAGTAATTAATTTACAATAAATATATTTATAATAATAATAACTGTCCTAAAATTTTAGCTTAACTTTGTTTGTGAGAGAAATACAATAAAACAGATCTCAAATAAAACATTTGTCTCTCATTTGAAGTTAAGTTTCAATAAAATAGTTTATCGAAAGACCGAAAAAACATTTTGTTTTATGGAATAAATAAATAAAATTTGTTTAAATATTTATCGAAAGTATTTCACAACTTCTGGTTTTTGTTTTAATGAATGGATTTTAAATAAAAGACTCAAAAAACTAGTGAAACAATTACTGGAATTCGTCGTCAGAGGACAAGAGTGTAGTTTTTTCGTTATAATTTTGACTAATTGTTTGTATTTGTCTTCCCTGGGGTTGAGTCGACTTTTTGCCAGATTTGCTCAACTCTTCGGGATCTATAGTCGACGCCATATTAACGATTCCATTCATCGCATTCACATCAATGGACACACTATTGTATCCGTTTTGGGGGTCGTTAACAGCGCCTGACTTATTGAGAGAACCGGTTTCGCCAACAGTTTTGTTGGAACTGCTGTTTGTTTTGTTAGACGACTGGTATTGAGTGTACTGTTGATAATTGGGATGAAAGTTATGTATGGCGTCATTCATAATATCCCTCGGATTCATAGTCTCCTTTAAACTGCTCGAAATGCTCTGCATTGTCACAGACCTGCCCTGACTGTCCGTTGAACAGCCACTCGAATAAATCTGCACAAAACAACATTTTTAATAAGATATTCCTTTGAAAACAATTGATGCCATACCTGATAGGGAAACGCATATCTCAGGGCCAGAGAAGCGAAAAACATTTCTACGCAAATAAGGAAATTCTGATAACCAGCAGAAACAGTACCAGCGCTCGCCCTCTCCCCGTTAAATGAAGAAACTGACACAACATATCACACAATTTAGTCAATAATTAAATAGAAAATTAATGAAAAATACCGGGAGATATGAGTTCCGCCCTTTCGAATATCGCCAAAATTACTCCTATTTTAAAAATAATCGTTTAAAACAAAATCAATGTCTAAGTTGTAAGGATAAGGGCATATAAGAGCATACCTTGCCAAAAGGACAAGAATATAACCGACTTAACGGTAAAGAATTTCCAGACGGGATCGTATGGTGAGAGGAGATCCTTAGTAGCATGGTAGAATAATACCAATCCATACAAAGCCAGGGATACCGACAAGTTGTATATCATTGTTATGTAGAGATATCCAGAGTCGGCACTCCATTCCCCGGCCTTATACTTCCCAAACGATTGGAGAATAAGTGTTATGATTGACATCATAGGCTTTACAGCACAGAATTGAAGTGTTGCCTGTTTGCAGAATCGCAAGAACCCTATAGAATAAGTACGACCGGACAGACAACAGGTGCCGTACCACCAGCTCGACCGGATTGGTTTACCACGAATTTCGGTCATAATATTGCCCTCTCCTCCCAAATATTCGTAACACAGACTCAAAAAGTTGTAAATAACAAACGCTTTAAGAGATTAATAAATTATTTAAATTACAAATTCAAGGGAAAGGGAGGCGTTAAACATACCCTCATACCAGTCGCGGACACTATCGAAATAAACGTAATAATTGTCTTTAAAGAACAAAAGGCTGAGCCACGAGTCGAGAGCATAAATCGGGACAATGAAGAGAATCCTTACAATCCATCTCTGCTCGGATGGCATGGAATAGAAGCGCAAGTGTTGATAGATCTGAATATTGAGACAACAATTCACTTAATATTCAATTTGATTATAGTATTGATGTGAGACCTGATGGCATGTTATGAACAGAGCTGTCCAAACAAAAGCTCCTGAAATGGCTTTTGCAGACGTTGTCTGCAGGAAAATACCCGGATTGACCAATGCTTGAGTTATATTCTTGGTCAAACCAAGGTTCTCCATTGCGTTGGCCACTGAAGAGCCTGTGCTCACAATGGGATGGGTGGTCACATTCTCCATTATATATTTTGACTCCTGAAGAGCCACCAGTGCTGATACTGGACTATGTGCTCGGATTCAATAGACTCTAATTCTTTAATGTATTCAAAAGAGGGCTTTCCATAAGTTATTCATTTCTTAGTTCTAAATATAATAACAAAAATTATTTTAATAATTACTAAAATCGTATTATTTGTGATAAATGTCTAATCATTTCAAACAAAATGAATAAAAACCAGAAAATCATTGATTCAAAGATAAGATTAATAAATAGTTTATTGTATTAATTATTAATCATTAAATTGCATGGAATGAAGCAAGCATATTTCACTATTCATTATTTAATCATTTATATTGAAATCACTTTACTTGTCTTGGTTAAATTTATCAGAAAATGAACAAATGATGAACAATTAAATTAAACAAAATAAAATGATCATGTTGATTAATGGCTCGCTTCTAAATGTGATTAAATAACAAAAATTGAATAATAAGTTAAAATAAAAAAATGTAATTTTAGTCTCAATTAATTGAAAGGTCTGTGCAAACAAATTGATAAGATCAAATAGATATTTAAGCAAGATCAATTGAAAATATTGTTGCTAAAATTGTACTAAAATAAATATGTGAGTCAATAAAATATAGGACACAATACATACCTTCAAAATGTTGTTATTAATTAATGTGAGCTTTGAATCTATAACTAAATGATTGAAATATTTGGAGAACGTATTGATTAAAATGTTTATTAAAATGATATTAATTTAGTGATCAGTTATTTTGTGCGACAAATGTCTGCGTGTTTTGCGATTCACTTGTTTTGACACAAACCTCACGAATCACTCGATTGTATCCTCACTTCGATTGTTAGACCACTAATCGATATATCGATTTGTGTGGAAACTGATAAACACTAGTAGTGACATCACTTATCATTTTATTTAAAACTAATTCACAAACTTTTTAACCAAGGTTAGAATTTCTTAAATAATTGATCGATCATTTTAGTAAACTTGACTCGTATTATATTTTAATTATAAGTTTATTAATCAATAAATTGAGAAACAATTGAATCTATAGTTTAAAATATAATAATTATTATAAAGTTTGTAAAACTCTAGTCTTGAGTACAGAAATCGGAAAAATATTCGGTATTTTACGCTCAGTTATGGCTCTTTCAACAATTATAGGCACTTCCGCTTCGATTACATGTGTGGTCACACAATTAGATTTCTCTGAGTGACCCCTCTTTTCTTTTATTTGTATTTTATTGACAACGAGTGGCACTTCTTTTATCTGAATATTAAGAAATATTAAGAAAACCAAATAAATATAAGCAAAAACTAAAAGTGGAGTTTACCTTAAGATGACTTCCGACAGTTGGAACTTCTTTTACTTCAATAGTGTTTTCTAAAACCTAAAATCAACACAAATTTGATAGAATACGAAGAATTTTATTTTTAAAAATGAAACCTTTGTTTCGTCAAATTCCACATCAGATATAAGTGTATCAGATTTGAGATCTGGTTTTGTTTTAACCAAAAAATCTGAGGTTTCATTAGTTTGTGAAATGACGGAAAGAGCCGGAACTGTGGAATCGCCATAAGAGACGACATCCAAAACAGTTTTAGTAAAATTATCTATCATTGCGTCAAATTCAGATTCTTCTCGTTTAGCTATTATTGTGTTTCTTTCGATTTGAATCGGAATTTTTGATAAAATTGTCTCAGTTTTGATCAATTCATTAGCCATCGGTTCGATCAAAACGATAGGTTCTGTCTTCTCGTGAGTTATTAGTTTGTTAATAATATTTCCGTTTCTATCGAATGAAAATGTTTTGGTTTTAATTTCATAACTTTCTCTGACATAAGACTCTTCAGAATTAAGCAAAATATCTGTGTTTTCTATACTCTGTTTATCCGAGAAGTCTTTTTTGTCATTAATTTCGACGATTGTCTCTAACAATAAATTATTTTGTTTTGGAATAGTTTTGTCAATTGCTTTATATGAATGATATATCTCTTCGAGACGTATATTTGCTTTATTTATCACCACTTTTTCATTCTTCTCGTATATCCGAAAGTTTTTTTCGTATTTCATTCTAACGTTAATTACTTTCTGAATATTTTTCATTTTATATTTCTTTACAATAATCACAATAAATATAATCAAAATCTGAATTTAAAAAAAATAATCATTCAATAAATGATTGATTCAATCAATTAATACTCACTAATATGTAAACCAATCCAATGATACAATTGATGAAAATGACGTAAAATATTAAAATAAAATCACTATTATTTAAGATCATATTTTAAGCTCAAAATTATTTTCATGTAATTATCGTTAACTAATTGACCACAGATTTAATTTGAATTAAATTTCAAATTATAAGAATATTCAATAAATTGAATTCAAAGTCAACAATAAAAAAAATTGCATGAATTTATTGATAAATTAATTTTCAGCTGTTTTTAGAATAAATGAGTTTATTTATTATTTTCAAAATGATAAGAAGTCAAATAATCAAGTACAAATTTACACTTTATTAGCAAATGATATTATAATACAAATAGTAAAGAACATAGATTGTACATGATACATTTGAGGAACAAATAAATAATTATCGATTTAAAGAACTAATTTAAAAGTAAATTAAAAATTAAATTCCTTAAAAAATTAATAATAATATTTAAAATATATAAATCAATACATTTTAATATCAGTTTTTATCAGATCTTCTCAATTGAATATTCAATACTTAATTCAAATTTATTTGGAATATATTTAAATACGGTATAAAAGAGGTCTATTCACAGAGTTGTCGATATATAAATCTTGGCAAAAAATTCAAAGAACAACAAATTATAAGTGAGAACAACAAACTTATGAGAATAAAAAAGTCAATAAAATTATTTTAAATTAAGTAGTTTTTGATATAATTGAAGAAAAACTCTTGAATTTAGATAAATAATAATTTGATATATCATTTGATAATAATGTTGACAATCGTTTCGAAAGTAAATAAATTGATTATTATATCTTTTGGTCACTGTTTTAATTCAATTAATATTTCAATTATATCCGAGTATTTAATATTAAATTTTCAAATTATATGTTAAGAAAAGTTATTTTAATGACTGAATGACTCGATATTTAACATTGAATACGAACTACAGATAAAACATTTTCTTTGAACTATAATAACATTTTCTAATGAAATGTTTAATTATTATAAACTGATTATAAATTTTATTCTAAATGTTTAGTCACTTATTGTCACTTCAAATCTCACTCCTCTTTGTATTCTTCAATATCTAAAGCTTTCAATTCTATGGAAATATTCTTTGATTACTCAAATACCAAAACAAATGTTTTTTTTGTTCACAAATCATCTAATATTCTTCTATAACATCAAAAAATGAGTCATTTATTACAAATTATAGTAAAACTTAATATTGTTTTTTGTTTCGTTAATTCATCGAATAATAACACAGTTATTAATAGTTATTAATAGTAATAGAATTGTTGGCACATAATCTCAAATAAGATAATTGGAAGATATGTTTAATTACTTATATATTAAATAATATTCGTTACGTTTTTTTGGTCCTACTGTCTGTCTGTCTGTCCAATAGTTTCCACTGAGAATCGTATAAATAGTTTTGTTTATTTGGATAATACTTGTGTCAGACTATTCAGACATTGGCTTCAGATTTACACTTTCCTTTGAATTGTCTCCTTTGGAATCTTCTCATACGATCAGCCCATTCCTCTTTCCAATCGATAACAATACTTCTTCTGTCAGCGATCAGACCTGAGGGCTGAGTCTCTCTTTCATCGTTACCTTAAATAGAAAATAATGTGTTTTCAATACAGTATTAGAGACTAACATAAAGAATAAGTTGGTCCAAATTACCCAGAATAAGGTAAGTATGTTTGACTCTAATCTTAGGACACTTGCAAGCCAGGTCGTCCAGTGGTACCCAAAGGAATTCTGTGCCTCTTCTAAGTTTAGTCGTCGAGTGTTTATAAATTTGGTTGACTTGAATTGTGAACCGAATCCAATCGCCGACCGTTTCTCTCGACATGACATTCGCCTGAATTGCTAACAAATAATAGAAAGAAATGTGTAGTTATTTGTCTGTTGGACTCAATTCCGAGTGTATATCAGTTTACTTTCATAGTGTATATCACTTTTGGATTGCATTTAGTGATCGCATGCCTTCGCGATAACATAACACCGAATAATCGTTTATATAAAAAGCGAATAATTCAATGACATTAAAGTCGCGAATAGTATTGGCATCACTTCTACTCTATTTGTAGACTAGTTTATAGTCTGAGCTCTAATAAAACGAAAACTCCAGAAGAATTTCGAGACAATATATTTTTATGGACACACATTTCGTCACTTTCACACAAACATTAAATGTGAAAATACTATTAACACAAAACCAAATAAAAACCAAAAACTTAATTAAGTTATTTGAAAATTACTCCAAAATTTCAAAATTAGAGAAAATAAAAGTTTCAGCGAATTCTTTACTAAAAGTGTATCACAAAAATAGCTTTTAGTTTAAGTTCACATCAAAAAGTAATTTTTCCATTAGTTTTGTGTGTTTTCTTGAGATAATATAAGTGATACACAGGAGAGACACCGAATTATGTGTTGCCATAAATTTTAATGAATAGCCGAGAATTGGCTCTAAAGTTATAGCTTTCAGATAATAATTGTCTCTAATAATGATAGCGATGTATCCAATGAGTCAACCCTTTGCTTAACGCTATTTTTGCTTAACTCATAAACTTATTTGCCTCATAACTACTGCATCCGGAATCCCATCGCATTAAATATAACTTTCATCGCTATTAAACAACTGAACGGTAAAAATCTCATGAGATTTCAGTGAGGAATATGTGCAGAGAAGTGTATTACTGATCACTATTGAGCCTAACCTTCAATATTGAGTTGTTTTTTACTGAATATTTAGCAGAAATTCTTTTATGAAAAATATTATAATCAGCGATCAATTATGGTTTGTCTTGTTTTGGTTCGCACTATAAAAACATTCAAACTGTTGACTGTTTGACAAGTTTTTACAGTTTTGCTATAAATATACAAAACATCAGAATCTTAATCATATTCTTTGAGTTTTCTAATAATTTCTAACTAAACATAAACTAAGCATCAAATGAGAAAATACCGGTTCTTTTGTATTCAATAATTATTTTTTCAGGAAATAAAAAAATTGATTAATAATTCATTTTTTGAAGTTTTTTAGAGAATTTGATGAATTAGTTATGAATTTGATTCTGAATTATGGAGTGTTTGTGTATTAAAGTAAAAAATCAGGTTTGCAATAAAGGAATGGCTTTTAAGGCTTACAATAAAATCAAATTATGTGAACAAACGAACAGTCATTAGGAGAGTTAGCAAAGAAAATATATCAGAACAATATTTCATATTAATGGTAAGCCCTTTCGCTAATGAATATCAATATTTGGTTGAATAAGTTCTAAATTCTGTTTGGGAGTAATAAACAAATTGGTAGTACTCTCCAAATGCTCTCCAAATTACAATATATGAGAAACTGTTTCTCAACTCAAAAGAATTGGTCTTCAAATATATGTTCTTTAAATGAAATATGAAATGCAATGAACCGAACAATTATTGTAACAAAGTTTTGGTATTATTGATGAAAATAGTGTCAAAACATAGAGATATCGAACAAAAATATTTCTCAGAGCCGTTAAAGTGTTGCCTAAAATTGGTCTAACATTAGAGTATTGGTTCTAATGTATGACTCATAGAAAAAGTGAGGCGAGAGTTGCAGTCAAGTGTGCACTGAATACCAAAATCCAGTGATCACTACCACTGACTCCGAGTTTGGAAGCACTCCATCAATGGATGAGATACACGTCTATATCGGAGAGAACTGTATTCTAAATGTCTGACTCTCAGTCTGATTGCAATAAAGTCAGGCACTGGTCTGGATTTAGGCACACATTTGTGGTCACAGCTCTTATTGCTTTCGCTCCGATACTGAATACAGAATAAGGAGAGTTGCGCTCAACCCAAGGGATACCCTCTCATCAAACCATAAGCATTACATTCATCCATATTATTAAAATTGCAATCACTATCACTACCACTGAATATAGCACTGGTATGACTCTGATGTATATTAGTTGAGGACTTACCAAAATCTCTTTTGCAATATTTGCGCAAATTTACTCTTTTTGTAGAGGCCTGACATGTGGAACAGCCATCACCTAAACAATAATAATAATATCAATATATCAGTGATTCTATGATTCACTTCTATAACAGAGAAGTAAATCATTTTGTATACCGGCGTCGGGTTCTTGTGTTGTCTCCATTGATGCAAACGATATGTCATTGTTTTGTGGAATTTCTGCACAAAAATAAAATCAAAACAAAAATAAATTAAAAGTAATTATCAGAGAAAGAAATCTTTGAACAAACGATTCTAAATTAAAATAACTTTTATGGTGTGATTCAAAGTTAACAAAAACAATCTCTTACTAATACAGGGCTGGACTGGAGATCTGGACTGTTGATATCCCTAATTGTGGAGAAAGAGGGCATTTATATTGATTATGTGATAAAAGTACAGACAGTTTTGGTCAGTATAGTAGTCATACTTTAGCGCATCGATTACAGTTGAGTCCCGTCACTCCAGGCTTGCACTGACACTGACCACTGGTTATATTACATGTTCTTCCAGATGCGCCCACAGGATGACAATCGCATGCTATCAATAGACAAACAGATGAGACCATCATTTGTTTATTTTTATATTCAACCCATCAATAAATAAACCGATTCATCATTTTTTCACACAATTCTCGAATACAAAGAATTCAATTCTCATTTCAATTAATATTATTATTATTGCAATAAATTTTGATTATATTTCTTCAAATGAGTGGTCAATCATTTGGAGTAAACATAAATTTTGAGATTTCATTGTCTTTAAAAGTTTTCAAAATTTGAATTTTAAATTTAATCAAATTTAGAGTAATCTTTTTGAGTCACATTAAGTCACATAAAAATAGTGATGTTATGCACTAAATTCAATGAGATATCAAAATTTATAGTTTAAAAGTTTATGAAAATTTTGAGTACTCTTAGAAATGACTATTATTTTGTTTATATTCTAAACCCATAGACATCTCTAATACTAATATCATTGCATTAGAAAACATTATCTTTTATGTAACTAATCCTCTGAGCGCTTGATTTTACACAAATGTTTGCATTTAGTTTAATGAACTCGAATCTAAAAGATAACCAAGTAACTAGCTTATTTATACAGACAGTAAAATTAGCTTGTAATATATCCAATAAAAATCACTGAAAATTCTAAATTTTTATAACATATTCGATAAGTTTTCAAAAGTGAAATCATTTGATTTCAGACATTTTTGATTAATTATTTAATAAAATAAATGTGAGAATATGTTCGGAAACAATCAAAAACAATTAGTTTCATATTTTACTTATAATATCAAATGGGAATCAAAAAAGAAAATTTTAATTAAAGTCAAAATAACTCACGTTTACACGCCTTCCTATGAGTGATAGGTTTGGTCGCATCCCTGTAGTAACCTGACCATGTTAATATGATTAATATTAAGTTAAAATTAATGTTTTATAAAGAAACAAGTGTTTCGAGTTCTATACCTTCTTTACAGTAATGACAGTGTCGACCAGCGGTGTTGTGCCGACACTTTAGACAAACGCCTCCACTCTTACGACCAGAGAGTTTATATAACTCCATATTGAAACGACATTTACGCGCGTGAAGGTTACAGTTGCATGCTAGTTTTGATTCAATCAAATTACTTTAACAAGGTATAAAATTTCTACATCTAATCAATAAACTTAAGAGATTAATCCCAACATATATCAATTGACATATAAATTGTAAAGTATTGTAGAGAAGCAAATCCTTGAATTCAAGAAACAAACCCGAGAATATGTGATAGATCAATTATAGATCAATTATATTTTTTGTGTGGAACCCCACAATTCAAGCAAATTGGTTGTATTGAAATTGATTTTTTATTAGACGATAGTTTAATAGATTTAACCTATGCTTTAAAGTTCAAGTCTATAATAGGTATTTAAGCGTTTTTGCCAAAGTGTTTGGTCACGTCGTAAAAGAGAAGGCGATTGAAAACAAAATGTTTTTTCTTATATCCATTGATTCGACACAAAAGAATACTTGGATTGCGAACCGTTAATACAATTTGCAGCGATTGCAACGTTGGTGGCATTGGAGAGGTATAATAGCTTTGGGCGATAAAACAATAAGTGTTGTCGAAACTAACGCATAACAAAATTAAGCTACAAAACCATTGTATGCATTACTCACACCATATAATGGTCTACTTTTTTCTTCAATATCTATTCATCTTAAGAACAAATTCGTTATTACTTCCAACGAATCAATCATCTATTGTGTAAAGTTTGAAGACTTTTCAAAATTAGGGTCAACTCATTAATATGTAAACACTTAAAGTCTTAAACACTTATTTGATTATTGGTTTCGCAAAAATATCTAATGAATAGACTTTGAATCAAATAATTGACTGAAATTAATATTTATTTATTGAAAGAAATGACACAAAAATATAGAAATATTGTCAATAAAAGAAGAAAAATGTTTTGTTTTGTCCAAAACAGACATTAGTTTTAAGAGGAATACATGATTTCGCACTCATAGTCACAAATTTAAACATTTTATTTATAGTGTAATTCACAACAATTTCTAATACAGAAACAAACCATTTATTCGGTCAAACACTTTGATAGCAGAGAAAGGTATGGTTTGAGAGAAAATTCTAAGCGATTCAGAAATTATACGAAAATAAATATCATATCTTAAGCCCAAACCTTAAGAGATGGAAACTCTTCACTTGGGATCAATCGGAAAGAGCTTTAATGGTACGAATAGTAATACTCTTGAGGAATGTGACCGTTGAAGGGGAGTAAAAGTAGGGCTATATATTCGGGCGGCATATCGTTAAAAAGGTGGTCCACTCCTTATAAATGTTGATATTTATAGAGAAAAGTAATTTCTTTGCTCAGAGAGCATAAGTGACAATAAGTTTGTATTTGATTTACTGGACTTCTGTGTCGAACCAACATATTTGATGCAATACGAGATCTGTTATTGCGATAACACAACCATTTGTCAAATGCTTACTTATGGCAACTCGTAATGTGAGCACAAGTCAGAGCTTAACACCAAAGAACCCAAAACCACACAATTAGCAGACAAGAGATGAGACATGAGATAAATTATTTCTTAAGCAAAACTCAAACTATTGCTCACAGTTTGGCTCTGAAGGTGTTCTTTGAATGATATGATATAAGAACTGTGATTCCATTGCAAACAACAGAGCGCTTGAATTACTATAATTAATGTGTCTTTGGGTCTGAAAAACATTCTTCAGTTACTTAAATAACAGTATAAACAATACCACTATTTAAATGTTTTCTTCAATTTTCAGATACAATATCCTTAACATTACTGATAGCTTCCAGTCCACAAAAATTCTAGCAAATGGCGAAAAAGGTTATGGACTTTATTATGGATAAATTGAATCGAAAATTATTGTGAATATCGACTAAAGACAAGAATGTAAACAAAAGATAGAATGAAATGGGAAAACATGTTTGTTCTGTAATAAACTAAGAGATAGTTTAGTCAATTTGCGTTAATTGGATCGCTTGATAGCTCTAATACGCCATCAATTTAGTAGAGGATGACCAAGGGCAATCTAATACTAATCTAATATTGTGAACAGGAACTACTATACAAAGTTCAATTTAGACCAGGAATATTTTCAATTTAAGAAAATATGGTGAAAACGTGATTACTCTATGAGATGAGAGCCATAGAAAAACATAATATGATCTCTGTTTCAGTCTTTTTATGAAATTATGCTTAAATTTTATGGCAAATAATTTTTAAATAAAACAAAATTAAAGTGAAAAATGGAAATAAAGCAAAAGAACTGAAATATTATTTTACATTTTTAACTATAAATTAAAATATAATTATATATAAATAATCTGCTAATGAACTCAAAATAGTTTCAGTGTTTTTCAATTCAATTCATAAAACAATAGCTAATTATTAATTCATTGCAGAGATAATTACTGGTTTGCAGAACACAGGACTATAAATTATAAGAGAAAACGTAAACGTAATAAACTTGAACTTAACAACAGATTCTTGTTTATTGTAATGAAGGATAACTCATATTTTCATAACAAGAATTTATTGAATATAATTTGTTGGGAAAAATGACTTTTTTGGGTAAAATAATAAAACAGAACAATAGTTAATCAATTAATTGCTAGTAATTATCATATTTATTAATATAATAATTATCTGATAGAATAAAAAATGAATTTATCAGAAATCCAGTAGAAAAAAGTATCCTTCAACTATTGAACTTGAAAATATAAAATATCCGCTCGAAAGGCATCTGTAAATATAATTTTCAATTAAACTAAATTAAATTTCCTTTAGTTGAGTGGAAATATTTTCATATAATGTTTAAATCAATTTATTATTTAATTAAAATAAATCAAAACTTCTAATCGAATAAATTTCAAAGAATTTTTTCCACTAAAATTCCAAGTATTTTGAACTCTAAAATCAAATAAATATAAACCAGAATTTAAATTATTTAAACCAAAATTTAGTACTAAAGAGACTAAAAATTACTGAATGACCGAAAAAATTATTCAAATATAAAACGAAATAAAACTATTTAAGAGTTAAAACACATTCTCTCATAAGTTTTAATCTAAATTCTAAGCAAAATATAATTAATTTATATGACGTGAGAGGAAAGGGTTTTAATAAATTAATTCACTTTCAATAAATGAGTGAACAAAATAAAACAACGATTAAAATAAATTTCAATATTTAAAAGCTGAGAATGTTTAAGCATGGTTAATCAAAAACAGTATTAGAGATAACAACCAGTGTATCCTCAAACACACCATTTGGGACAGAGATATGAGAAATTTTCTTTCATTTTGAGTGATATTTTAGAAGAGGAGAAGGGTTTTATTGAGTTAAGATATTGCGTGTTATAAAGTCAGCGGGAGATCACATCTGACAATATTGTAATACTTGAATGTAATGCCGGAGTTAGTTATGCAGCAAATATTTTTAAAAGTAATTCACCAAAGCTTTGGAGTTGGAGTTCGAGAGCGCCTCTCATATACCAAAAACCCAAAGCCATCCAAAAATGAATTGGAAACTTTTGAAGGCATCCAGTAGTGATGGCGCCGGGGGACGAACCTCTCTTATAACCAGCACTTTCACAATCAATAAATACTGATATAACTAATTTATAATACAATTATTTTTAACTAAAATTAACGCTAAAACTGTTTTAAAGAAACACTTATTTTCTAATCAATGTTTAGAAATATAGTTTTGAACAGAATTGTAAACTCAATCAAATCAAATGTATTTTTCGTGTTTAAAATTCATACCAAAATTTCAAACTTGGTTTTCTTAATCGACAATTCTATCTAATTTAAACCCGATATAAATAATTCATAACTCATTGTATAAAAATCATGATATTCTGATCTAAATATTTGATCTGATATTGAAAACAAAATGCGAACAAAAGAAATAAAATAATAAAAATGTATTAAATTGTGAATTAATAACATTTAGAACTTTGAAGGTTTAGAATCGAATAACTATTATTGTGAACATAATTTTAACATTAATTTAAATTCAGTTTTGCAATCGATGTTAATCTGATGGGTAATTCTATTGCTAGGGTCAAAATAATTGAAAAAACAACTTTTTGTGTGAATGATAGACAAGTGAATCACTAGTTTTTGTTGTCTCGGCATTAATTTCATAGAAAATAAAATTAATTTTATTCTGTTTTAACGAGAATTACAATTAAAATGAATAAATTATTAGATAATAAAGTAATGAAACGTTTCGTTCATTTAAATACATGTCATCCGAAAGAAAGTAATAAAAATCTCAAAAATGTAAAAAAGAAAAAACTATAGAAATAAATGTCGAAACAAAGAAAAGATTGAAAGAAATCTTAAACGAAATCGTCAGCAAAAACACCCGAAGCGTTGAATAAATATAATAAAACAATTGTAAGTAATATAACTTTTCTTTCAAAAACAATAAATTAATGAATCAATTAAGAGAATAATCGAGGAATACGTCTGTAAACTGTTTGTCATGTATTGATTGGTAAACTAGAATATTGAATAAAATGTAATTTAAAGTGACATTTATTAGCAATAATTTTTGTGTTTAATTGCTTTAAATTCATTACTTATGAGAATCACATAAATTAATTTGCAATTCAATGACAACTTAAGCAAAAATTATTTTAAAAATAGAAATAAAAAGCATTTCTTTTTTCTAAAAACAGTTTTATATACGTATTTCGTTGACTAATATCTTAATATTGAAACACATATTTGAAATGCAAACAAATCAATGAAAGTTCAATAGAATGTGTGAATAAACGTATATTTCTATAGTTAGCGGTCACTAAGGCTTTAAATCTGAGACCAGAATTGAAAAGACGTGAGAGTATAAGCTCTTTACCCAATATTTGACTAAATTCGAGCGCTCTGTTCGGTCAGTCCTACTCTGGCCGTGAATTCAATACAAGAAAATATTTAAATAGTTGTAAGAGAACAGACACATAGCACAGGGCGTATCACTTTATTGAAGGTAGATTTCAAAGTCTTTTTACGAGGCATTCATACATTTCTACTCAATTTCTCACCTCTAAGAGCAGACCCACCGCTTATACCTTTCTCTAATGTGTTCACATTTTGCAGTTTTTTGAAAAAATAAGAGGACATACGCATCACGTATTCCTCTCCTCTTAGTCTCACTTCCAGTTTGGTCTCAGTTTCGGCAGACATTCAAAACTATTTGTTAAAGGAATGGCTCAACACTACAGTAATACTCTTCAAAACAGTGACTCACAAACCATAGGA
>LBFM01003095.1:8810-21893 GCA_000988765.1 Achipteria coleoptrata | reverse complement strand
AGTGGGCGGAGTTTTGTTTATTTAAAGTTGACGTCATTTGTGTGGTAATAATCATATGATTTGAAGTGTTTTTTTGCCAAATATTTAATAAGTAGTGATTTAAACCTTTAAATAGTGTTTTGAAATCTAAATGAATAGAAATCCATTGAAAACAATGTATTTTATCTTAAATGAGATAATTATTAAGATATAAGCAATGGATTCAAAATTGATGTCTCACTTCAATTGAATTATTAACCGAATTATGTCTGAAAAGAGAACAAATGGAGAGAAAGAGTTCGACAGCGATTCGCTTGTCTTTCCGTCGGGAACTAATCCATTAGACAATCAGGTGGCCGGACATCGGTTCGGACATTCAGCCAATTATTTGGCGCTTTTGAGACATTTGGAGTCAAAAGACATTTTGAAACCAATTTGTGATAAAAGAAGTGAAAGAGAATTCCGGTTATACTCTCAGATCTGGGATTCAGACAATGACTTCCAAAATGAGATCCAAATTTTAAGACAATTTGTTCCACAATTCAATGGCAGTTTCATTGATCACAAAACGGGTCGCAAATATTTAAGACTCGAAGACATTTCCAATGGAATGGAAAAGCCTTCGTTTTTGGACATAAAAGTCGGTCCAAAAACATATGATTTGGAGGCAAACGAACAGAAGATCTTCAGTGAAATCAATAAATACCGATTCGCACAACAAATCGGATTCAGATTCCTGGGAATGAGGGTATGGACCGCACCAACACTTTAATCATTTATTGGCAAAAATGATAATTAATTAACGATAAAAATAATTATAAATTTATTCAATGTTTAGGTCTATAATTCAAAAGACAACGAATACATAATAAAAGATAAAGATTATGGTTTAAAGCTATCGCCTGAAGACATCGATGAGGGTATGACCCGTTCGCTAAACTCTTATCCGAATAGTTATTAATTTTGTTATTAATTAAGGAATAAAAGTATTCGTTCAAAACAATAAGGCCTTAATTAAACAATTTTCGGATCAAATGAAGACTATTTACGAATGGTTTCAAAACTATAATATCAATAAATGGCAATTCATTTCGAGCTCATTATTACTGGTCTATGACTCCAATCAAAGTAAAGCGACGGTCAAAATGATAGACTTCGCTCATGTCTTCCCAAATGAGGGCCGCGACGAGAACTACTTGTTTGGACTGAAAAAATTAATCCAATATTTTGATAGTTTATACGAAAAATTCTATTAATTATATATTTTAAAACTTTTTATAAAATTATTTATAAATCAAAATTTTGTTATAATTATATATATATTTGGCGTTTGTTTTGCTTTTTTACTCTTTTTTAAGCCATTTATCCAAATCTATATAAGGATTGTATTCAAAGACAAACTTATCGACAACAGAACCGCTCTTTCCGTCGACAGTTGTGTTTGGAATTTGTTGGGAATTGACGTCACTTTTGTCACAAAACTCAACCAAATTTGAGTCTTCACTGCAATCATTTGTTACATCGATTTTGTCGAAAATATCGATAATTTCTGGTTCGCTGACCACTGAAAGACTTTCTGAACGACTGTTAATCGAATCCAAACATTGAGTGAAATTATCTGCAAATCTGATCGGCATTTGTTCGATAGAACTCTTCATATCTGCCATCAGTTCTCTAATTTGTTTCATTTCTTTGAGAATATTTGTCTGAAAAACGACATTATTTTGTCTCAAATGATCCAAATATTCCATTAATATTTTGAACTCTATTTTGTTTTCAAACTCAGATTTTCTCTCAAAGTTTTGAGGTGTCGTTCCCATGGGTTGACCTAAAATTTTATAATTAGTTTTGATTTAAATAATTTTTATTCAAAGGTTTAAATAATTGCCATAATTTGGATCAAAAACAATACCTGAAGTCGAAGGAGAGGACTGACTATCGAATGAAGAAAAGACATTATTATTTCGGACAGCAGTGGATCCAATCCGTGGGACCCACTGGTAGTCAACGGACTGACGCATTGGTGTACTCATTGATGACATACTTCTTGTAGTGAAGGGAACGTAATAAGGACTAGAAGTGGTCGAAAGGTTACCATTATTTGGATGAAACTCTTCACTCAAATAATGTGAATCAATTGAATTGATTTTATAGCCATTTATTGAACTCATATTTGGATCTATTAATTGAAAGACAAAGAAATGAAAAATCAATTTAATAGGGATTTAAAGCTAATGTGAGACAAATGTTTTGTAATCACAACTAATTTCGATAAACAGTTATTAAGTGATAATAATATTAAAGATAAATGAGTTTAATATTTACTCAATATTTTTATCTCTATTTTCCAGAAATTGGTTCCAAATATTTAATCAAAATTTGATTTATTTTGAAATAAAATATTTTTATAAAATATTTTAAATGCGTTTTCTTTGAATTAATAAAATCTAAATTAAAATAATTTTATTATTAATATAATTAATTAATAATTAAATTATTTAAAACAAAATGAGTGATAAAAACATTTAAAAAGTTATCAGTTCTTTAAAAATTAAAAGGCATTGAAGTGTTTGCAGACAGTTATTGACCGGAATATACGTCGAGTAGTGAATGAACTCAATTGTATTCAAATACAGATAACACTCATAGAAATTGAGTGAAATTATAATATTGTGGGTAACATAAAGTCTCTCTATTTATTGACGTCATTTGTCTCACATTTTGTCACATTTAAAGGTCAATACAGTCACGTAAACCAGTTTTTAGGGGAAAAGTTTTTCGCGTATAAAGTCTTCTAAAACTATAACTTATTTAAATTCGTTTACTATAATAAAAACGATGGGTTTATAAAATTAAATTTCATTTATTTTTCTTCCCTTTTTTCAAATCAATTATATATTTGTCAGAAGTTTTAAATATTATTTATTACTACAACTAATCGAATGAATAGATTTATAATAAGAAAATGATCATGTTTGTTTGTTTGTTTGTTGAAACAATCAATTGTTTTTTGGCATATTTTGTAGTAAATAAATGAATTTTATTTGAGATCATATTTGCCATAAACCACTTCTATGGAGTCGTTTACATTAATGAAACCCTTAGAGAGAGGACCAAATATAACTCCAAAAGTGGGTCCCAACCCTTTCTTCTTCGATATACCGATGGCTGGTCTTATTCTAAATCCAAATATATTTATATTAGAAATAGTAAAAAGTTATTCGAGGATTAATTTTAGGACTAACTTATTCAAAGTTGTAAGAGTAGGCTGTCCTTTAACACCAGTGTTGGGATTGACAGTAGTGGACGGACATCTGTCACACTTAAGAAGTCTAAGAAAGGTGACTCCATTGATTGACATGACTTTCCATAAGTCTTCATCCCATGGTTTCGGGTAATCTATTAAAACATTTGGTCTAAAGTTTTCATAAGAGACGGAATCACTTCCTTCCGGAAAATTTGAGTTCAAATCTCTGACAGAACTTTCATTGACTAAATGGAGACCAGATTTGTTCTGATATATAATTGGGAACTGTTTGTCGTCATTCCTTCTGTTATTAGAGTTAGTGTCTCGTAATTTGAAGCTCTCGTGATATTGAACTAAACGTATGTTTGCTTTCCCTAAATAAGTACGAAACCAATTATGGACTTCTTCTCCACAGTCTATTCCTTTGATTTCTTTTCCATATAATCTAATCGATTATAAATCGTTTAAATAATATTTTTTAACATTTTATAGTCATTTAGTTTTGTTTTACTTAAAAGTAGTTATCAAACAGTCATTTATATCTTGAATATAAGTTAGTTTGAGTGTTGGCATATCTGGTGCTTTAATCCACAATTGGGTGTCGTTATGAAAACTACATTTGGTTAGTGCCAGCTTTGGCTCGTGTTTTAATGCTATAAATTGGTCGTCTCTATCCAGTAATATCCAGGATCTATGAATAATCAATCGTTTATTTTTTGTTCTTTTATTCGAGATATATCTGAAGACTTTTTTTAGAAGAGAATAATCAGAAACATTAAAAACAGGTTTGGTTTTGAAAAACTAGTTATCAATCGACTGGTGGTATACGAAGAGAATATTTTTAAAAATAAAAATTGATTTATTGATTATAGAGATTAGTTATTCCGAGAATGGTTTCCAAACTTCAGCCCTCAGTTCTAAAAACAAATTTAATTACAGAATATGTGAGCAGTAATTCATTTTTCGCGTTTAGAATAAAATAAGGATTTAGATTCAATTGAAGTAATCTTTAAAACGATCATGCTCAATGCTCAATTTTCCTTGTTCCTCATTCAATTGATTTATTTATTTTCGAAATCTAGAATTTCAACATTTCAGAGAATATCGATAACCTGTGCCCTTAGCTTATCGCTAAAAGCAGTGCTTTACTTGGACCGACACTTTTTAAACTGAATATTGAGACAATTCCTGTTTTGAAGAGTTTTCAGACTTTATTTTTTAATCCATTAATTCTTAGGGAAAAGAGGGACTGGTGTTCATATATGGGCCAGATTTGAGACAAAATGTTATACACGGTAAACAACAGCCTACGTAGGTATCTCTGCTAAATTGAATTAAAGTATGAGTAATCTGATTGTCATAATCAAAGTCAATATCATATTGATTTGTATTTAAATTTATTCGCCCATTAATATGTGTTGGAATCATATATAAAGCATAAAGACTATCAAAGTTTATGCTACTCAATATTAAATAAATTTATATTCAGTTTATAAAACATTTGAATCAATTTTAATCCTAAATATATGCTTTAGATATGATTCAAACAAACATTAATGGTTCAAGCACTTTCAATACAAATCAATATGACATTTACCAACACAAATTTGGATTGTGAAAATTAGATATCTCATACTTTAATTCAATTTATCAGGGAAGCCTACGTAGGCTGTTGTTTACCGTGTATAACATTTTGTCTCAAATCTGGCCCACGTCTGCTGGTGTTTACATAAATATTAACCTAAATGTGCAAAACTATTCATATTTGGCTAACAATTATCCGTTTTTATGTAAATTTGGAATGTTTTCCAGGTATTCCAGGTACTTAATCGGGTATTCAAAAGAATCCGTCCCTTTTTCTTTAAAGAAAATCAAATTCTTTCTCTTCTCATTTGGGACTGACTTTAATTTAAATGAATCCCAAATGAGATAAATTCGGATTTAAATTATGAGAAAACCGGAAAAAATGACTTTATTTGTGATCACTTTTAGACAAGAAATGATTTATTGTTATTTAAGTGGTCTTAGAATTACATAAAATTGTGAGTTGAGGTGAGTTTAAACACAGAGTTCAGATGATAAAAGAGCAATAAATATCATAATAAACTATCTAGATTCTAGATTCTATTTACTAACCTGTCTCTGAATATACCATATTTTACAACATCGTCAGTGATTTGAAGTCGATTTACTTCAATGCCTTTGAGAGCTTTAACAGGGTATATTAACAGTTTCTTTACTTTGCAAACAACCAAATTCTTTCTGTTCCGTGAATTAAACAAATAATACATAAGAGAAGTCGTGGCAACCGTTAGGCCGATGACCAGAGCCGCTATTGGACTCACAGTATTGTTCAACATTTTTCTCGTATTCTAAAAACTGAATAAACTATTACTCAGTTATTAAGTTATATCAACTGAAGATTAAATAAAAATTGGTTCCAAATTATACTAGTAATCTAAACTTGATAAAATCTGCGATAACTTTGTTTGATAAATTAGTTAACAACAGAAGTTTAAAAACAAAATAATTTAACAAAAGATCCAAAACATTGATAATTGTTTTTTAAAAAATTTTATAATTAATTTCTTCTGAATATTCAAAATATTTCTCGATTTTTATATGTATTGCATGTTCTTGGAAGAAACAGTTGAAATCTTCTAAATTTTTTATTTATCTATATTTAAAGCTTTATTAGCTTGTTTACTTTTGATTAGATGTGATATTTAGTACAAAACTATTCTATTCATCAGAAGTAAAAACTACTTCAAAGCGATTGTCCATAAATTCTTGTGGTTTTAATTTAAATGATTACATATTTATTTCAAAGAATCCTTTGATTAAAGAATAGCCTGAACTTTGATTTTGTTAATTAATGTTAGGAAAAAAGCTCGATAAGCAAGCATAGTTTATGTTGAACCTTGAAGTATTCCTAAACAGAATCAAAATGTAATTAATTATGAATTAAGAAATTGTTTTAATTGAGTTTTTAAAATATTAATCAATGATTTCATATAAACTTTGTTTACTAAAAGTTTAATATTATTAATAGTTTTTCGATTTTTGAATTAAAATTTATTTAAAATGCATCAAAATATTGAGGAAAAGTTATCTAAAAATTATTTAAAATTAACATAAAATTTATATTTTGGAAATACGTATTCAAATAATTTATCATAAAATTAAATAAATAAGAAACATTTTGAGCATGTTTAAATACTGTTGGTATTAAATATCAACTGTACAATCATAGTCCAGATGTTTTTATAAAATTCTATGGCGACAAACACCAGGTATAAGGCTTTAGAAAGACACAGACCATTGATTTTATGAAATTATCACAAACACAGTCAACGCATTCGTCTGTATCTCTGTTACCACTCATTTCACTTGTTTTCAAACTTTTAATGTTTGATGTCTTCGGTTCTGTGGACACAATTGATATCGATTTGTTACTACGAATCGGCTGTTGATCTGAATGACCATTTCTTGTCCGACTGGAACACCAGCACCACTTCCACTGGGCTTCGGTTCCATTTGAATAACTAATTGTTTCAGTTTTTGTTACACTAATAATATCGTCCGGAAGTGCAATGACTTCTGCGAACTGCCTCTTCGGTAGAGTTTGCTTTCGTATAACAAAGTTATTGACTAAATGTTTTTGATTGACATGAATTTGAGCGCAATATTTACCATTCATTTAGTTATGAATTTATTTAATTAATATTACTGTCGAACAAAACCATAAAAGTTTAAACATATTTGGAGTAAAGAGTTTTTTCTTAGTAACGGAGAGCACAGACATTCAGTCTGTTAACACCCTCTGCTGACACTCCAAGAGCTGCAACACATATGAATCCGGAATGTAATTTATACCGAAATTATATATAGACTTAACTCAATCGCAGGGAAAAAGTTATCAGATTTTAAGTCCCACTCATTTTATGACCAAAAATACTATTATATTCTAAAAAAAGTTAAATTACTTCAAAAGTATATCATTTAATGGACAGACATTTCACTTATCATCCGTCAGAATATCATTTAATTTAAAAATAGAAAAGTATTTGAAAAATTCAATTTTGAAAAACTAAAGTAAATTAAAGTGAACTGAACTCTGGATATAAACTTAAGTTTTTACTCTCGATTTATGATTAAAAACAATTGGAAACTATGGTTGAGATCACACACACAAAACACACAGAGAAAAGGTTATGGTATTCTGAACGATGTAAACGATAGGCGCATACAATAGCGAGTGTCATATAAATTAATGCAAATATAGTTTTGCTTTGAGTTTATTTTATTTTTCGCTAAAATAAAATATTCGTCTTTTGCTGTAATTACATAATAATTGATTGTTACCGGTTTGGCAGTCGACAGAACCGGTTCACACGAGTGGCTCATCTGATCTGAAGACAAGTTCATCCAACCAAAAATTTTGATGTGTTTATGGGGTGCTTTACAGAAATCCGGAGCTCCTGTTGAATGCCTTAAATTTTTGACACTCTTCTGATATAAATCATAGATTCATACGAATTGAAAACTAATGAAATGGAAAATTATTGGATATAAAAACTGTTGAATACTTTCAATATTTATTTATTTATTTATTTATTACGTAATCCAACATTAATTCAATACAAGGCTTTTCGTTGACATCTTTCTATTACAAAAAAAATAATAATAACTAACAAAAGAGTATATATAAAAAGTTCATAAAATAGGTTTTATAATTTAGGCAACGAATGGCATAGATTCGAATAGCATCTATTACATCTATTACACTTTTTTCTACCATTGTATTAAAAACTTTTATTCATGAACTGTTGCTGAATGAAAGTTGTGTTTAAATTGTAAGACTCTACCTTTGAATGAGGGCTGAGTGGAATTTGTGTTCATACCTCAGTTCTTATTCATATCCTGGTTTTGGATCATTCATTCATCAATTCATAGAATATCTTCACATAAAATCTTAGAACTATTGGATACAATTTAAATGACTTTATTGTGTATAAAATCGAAATATCATTAAATAGATATAAATCATTAAATACGTGATTATTATTGAATTGAAATGATATAACAGATTGCGTTACACTTAAACTTATTTTAGCATAATTTCAAAAAAGTTAGATTCAAACCACAGATAAAATAGATTAGAGTTTTGTCATTTGACTGACGATTAAAATGTTTCAATCAATTCGTTTCGAAAACATTTAGAAATAAAATCATAAAATCTAAATAAATTCAATGAATGACTAATCACTGATTACAAGTAAATTTAATCATGGATTTTCCAAGAACATTTATTCATTGGAATCTCAGATTAGAGATGGAGGTATTGATAGTATTAACCCAAACCTTAAATGAACTTTTCTTTATTGATTTGATAATGTTTTCAAACATATTCCTTAAAATTGATTTACCAAAATAGGACTTTTAATTAATGATTTATCTAGCTAATATTTAAAAAATAAAACTTAATTTTTAATCATTTATTATTGGATAGGGTTTTGATTCTTGTAAGTGATGTCATGACAACAGTCGCCACACAATTGACTTCACTGTAAGACAACACATGTTTTGATTCAAATATGAATTAAAGTTTCATTAAATTAATTGAAATTTCAAAACAATCTCTTATTTATTGACATTTAATATTGTGGTCATCTCTTCAGTGATGTCTGATTTGAGGTATTTATTAATAAATTGGTTTCAATTAAGAGTTATTTTTAAATAATTGTATTTTTGTACCCAAAAGTGAAGGCGTTTTGTTTGGTTTGGGAAACCCATTGCTGGACATTATCTCTACCGTCGATAAAGAGTTTCTGGAGAGCTATGAATTGGCCCCAAATAATGCTATTTTGGCGGATGAAAGACATACCAATTTAACGGCTGAAATGGTCGCCAAATACAAAGTGGAGTATTTAGCCGGTGGTGCCGTTCAGAACACGTTAAGAGTCACTCAATGGATGTTAGGACACACCAAACGCACCACTTTTATGGGCGCTATCGGTGCCGATGACTTCGGACAACGAATGGCTAAGAAGGCGGCAGAAGATGGCGTTAATACTGTCTATATGGTTGATCCGGATGTGAGCACAGGTACCTGTGCCTGTCTTTTGACAGATAATGGCAAAAAGCGTTCGTTGTGTGCATATTTGGGTGCGTCCCAGAAGTTTAATATACAACACCTGTTAGACAATTATGATTACGTGGAAAGGGCTCGAGTTTTCTATACTTCCGGTTTCCATTTGGTGGTCAGTCCCGACTCTATCCTCAATATTGCAAATCACGTCCACAATAGTGTCGATAAATTGTTTTGTTTGAATCTTTCGGCCCCTTATATAAGTCAATGCTTTTCAAAGCCATTGCTCGAAGTCTTTCCATTTGTGGACATTCTTTTTGGTAACGAAACCGAAGCTCAAGCCTTCGCTGATCTCAACGAATGGAAGGTTTGAGACAATTGTTTAACTCTTAAATCATTTAATAACTGATTTTTCTCTAAAAGACTAAAGATTTGAAAGAAATCGCGAAACTTATAGCAGATAAGGACTGCAAACGAAAAGAGGGCCGAACTGTTATCATTACTCAGGGAAAAGACAATGTATTGGTTTCTACCACTAATAGTGATGCAATCAAAGAGTTCGAAGTGACTCAACTCGAAGACGAAAAACTGGTGGACACTAACGGCGCCGGCGATGCTTTTGTCGGCGGATTCTTAGCTCAATTGGTCCAAAAGCAACCCTTAGAGACATGTATTCGGAGCGCTATATACTCGGCGACAGAAGTAATCCAATTGTCTGGCTGTGCGTTCCCTAAACACAACAAATTTAAGGTCTAAACAGTTTATTAATTTCCAATCGTTTAGAATCTCATTATTTATTTAATTAATTTTAAATAATTAGTATTTTAATGAAAAATATATATATTTTTAGAGTTTTTTGATTTATATATTTAAACGATTAAATCAAATGAATTAATTTTATTATTAATATATACAAAACGAATTAATTGACTCTTAGATTAATTGAGTTTCAAAATAAACGGACAAAAAATATTGTATTTTTCTTTAATATGATTTTTATTGTTGACCCAAATTGATCTTGATAATAAGATAATAAAAGGTAAAGCCTTAGTTTATAGCAAATACATTATGTTTTACGAGTTTTCAATAAATTGAATGAAATTGTTTGCCATTTTCTGTGAGCCGATCCCCAAAATGTATATAATTTGTTGAAAACTTATTCTATTAAAACATTACATAACTTATTGTTAAATCAGTGAAAACATAAGAATAAAATTTGTTGCCATTATTTGTTCACATAATTTAAGTGAAGAGGATTTTAGCGAAATTAGTATTGAAAACGATTTCAAATAATTTTATCATTTAATGTGAATTTATTGTGAGAATCGCGACATTTGTTTTACTTGCTTTTTATTCTGTTCTCTCTTTATTGTCTTTAACTGTATTTTACTTATCATTAATACGAAAAGAAAACTGAGTCATGAATTGCAAATTAATGGAAAACTTCTTTTATGTTCTCTACTTCTCTACAACTCTTGAAAGGGATTTCTTTTTTGTCTGTCACAACATTTTCAGTTAAATAAGTTATCACAAAAAACAGCATAAAATTCAATATCTATGTAAATGTTGTGTTGGAATCACTTTATAAGTCCAGAGCATACAAAAGATTTGCATCATTTGAAACAATAAGAAGTGCTTTTCCTCATATATTCTTTAATATAAAATCCATTCTGTGTTTGCCTTCCAATCGACTGGAAATAAGACAATATTATCATTGAATTCAAGAATCAAATCAAATAAAATTATTAAGTAATTGAATACTTTGATCGCTCTGTCACTGATTTGCTTTGTTTTCAATATAATCAATATAATCATGCTGATTTATCTATTTCTACTTTGTTTAATCTAGAATATTCATAATCTGTATAGTCTTGGTCATTTATGAAAAGAGTATAATTTGGAATTATATCAAAATATTTGTTTTTGTTTATTGTGAACAAAAATTTTATTGTGTTTTGATTTAGTTTTTAAAGAATAATTTGATGTAAGAATTTGTGCGAATGTATGCTATAAATTGAATTTGGGACTAATCACTGACTCAAGAGATCGCGTAAATAAAGTGGTCTTACGATCAGAATAGCTATCATTTTATTCTTAGAAGATTAGAGAGAAAAGGTTTTTCGAGTGACAGACAGATGTATTGTTAGTCTTTAGGGTCGACGCAAATGATTGTCACATACTTTTTTGTCTCCATTCATATTATTAGTGGAATGCAATGTCTTATTTGTTGTGTTGGAGTCCCATAACTGCCATTAGGTTGTGATCAATAAGCACTCCATTTAACGCAATAGAAACACAACTACAGAATAAGAGAGTCTTCACTACTGAAAGAGTCTGAGACTGATGTCAGTTGAGTAACACATTGGGACACACATTGTCTCTATATTTGTGTTCGACATCACACTAATCAATATCGAGTCACAGAAACATACAAAACAACAAACTTATCGTTTGCTCTCTTTTACAAAAGAAGACAAAATCCAAACATAAATAATATATAATATATAGAGTTATCGATGAATAAAATGAACCAAAAACTGCATTCAATTCCCTTTTTTTGGCCAAACTTTTTATGGTTTTATTCGTTTTTTGATAATTTTCTTCTTTTATCCATTGATTCGTTATAAGTGTCACTTCGGGATAATGCGGATGATGTCAATGATGTTTGTGATGATTGTCGAGTAGAGTTAGTCTAATGTGAAGTATAGTCGAGTCTTTGCTGACTCCATCAGAAGCATCACTTCATAGTTCAATCAGTGGTTCGCCTGATATTAGAGTAGTTCTCTATTGAGTATTACTGTAAACAAGTAGTAGTACTGGTATTAGAATAGGAACTAAATCCCAGTTCGAAACAAATCGTAATTATATTTTTTTGTATGTTTGGCCCCCCGTTGACAGTGACTGATAGACCACTAATGGTTTTTAGACGATAAAGAAGTGCTGACTCTAAGACAATAGTGTGATACTACACTTGCATTGTTTTAGTATAGGTTCGATTACGATATGATATGATCTAGGTGTATACCAAATATTGTATCCGATAAGCAAATGATGAGTGACTCCCATTTAATTTGAATCATGAATTGATTAGATTTGATAGCATTAACTCATTGTATGTATTTTCGGGACTTATAGTCAAGTATTGCAGGCAAAACATCTGTCGGTACAATGGGCTCACTCTTGAAAACATCTGTTAAAATTCGTCCCTCGATAGCGACTTGTGCTCTCTTTCTCTTCATCTCTCTCTCAATTCACTCAATAGTGGTTAGTGTTCTCCCAGTGCTGGCAGTGATTCCCATATTCTATTCGTTACATATAATATAAATTCAGCGCAAACTATATGTCAGTAATGCTTCAATACTCTATCCGTTCCAACATTATAGCAGTCGTCCATCGATTTGTCGTTTAAAGGATGTGTTTCTCGTCTAACAGAGAGACGAGAGAAGAGACTGACTCCAAAGCCAACAAACAGTTATATAGATTTGGATATGTATGCCTACGGGCTTCATATTTTATATGCCATCCAATTCCTTCTTTCTATAGAGCATATGTGAATACTAGTGACCAAAAGGCAGTCAAAAGTAGTGGAACTCAGTCTTGCCTACAGAAACAGGCATTCAAACAAATAAAATTTCATATTTTCAATGTCTTTATGTCTTTTCTTTTGGCAAATCTCAGCATTTCCTTCCACTCAACTGATTGATATTTTGTTAGCTCTCCCTAACTGTAAATCGATTTACTCGTCTCTCTCTCTCTCTCTCTCTCT
>LBFM01003056.1:0-12234 GCA_000988765.1 Achipteria coleoptrata | reverse complement strand
GTTGGGACAAAATTTAAAATTTTCACTTCTCTTTTTCAGGAGTGTCTCTCTTTTTAACAAATTATTGTCAATTTGTGTTATTTATGTATTAAATAAAATATTTGCTTTTATTTCAATCAAAAGATAAAACACTTTTGACTTTTAAAGCATTCATTGAACTGAAGAATCAAATAAATAGAAAGAGAGAGAAAATGAATACTCAGTGACATTTTAAATTATATATGAAAATACAAATTATATATTACAACTAGTTAAACTCAGATGAAATTCTATTCATGCAATTATTATTAATGCAAATATGAAAATCAATTATTTTTAATTAATTTTTCTGTTGATTAAATGTATGTCATGTGTCGTACTGTGTATTCATTTTGTGAATACATAACTCTTTAAATAGAAAAATATAGCACTGAATTCTGAAGGGAAGACCACTTTTGTAACTCACAGAAGTTCTTTCAGAGAGAATACTCCATTTATTTGATGAATAACTTCTTAGAAAATTATGTTTCGCCTAAAATATAATTTCGAATATAATTTTTCATTTAAGACTACATTTCTTTAAGGAAATGAAGTTTTTCTCACTTCGGAAATGGCTTTTCAAGCAAATAGATATGAGCTCCCGATTAAACTCGACTATAATGTTGACCGCAACCCATAACTTGTCAAAAATAAAATCTATAAAAATATTCTTAACATTTGTCGACATAACACTAATGGCATTTGAGTCGATCCGTATTTGTAGAAAATTTCGCTGATTTTTATGCAAACATTGAATAAATATTTTTATTGGTCAGAGTTAGCACTGATTCGGATCAGAAAATTTGAATTTTTCAAAGCCTTTGATTTTTTTCACTGAATTTTAAATAAAAATCTATTCGAGTGCTGAGCACTGCTGACCACACATTATTAAAACCATTTCAGTTAAAATAATAAAAAGTATTACTGTTTTTTTAAAAGACTTAAAAAGAAAATCTCAAGAAATTCAAAACTGTCGTAAAGAATGAGAAATGAAAACTGTGTTCTCGTTTTTTAAACCAAAAGATAGTTTTGAATTATATATATTTTATATACAAATAATACATGCATTTTATGTACGTTTGGTTTCAAATGGTTTGAAATAATAAAATATTCATTGAATAAAAATGTTTTGGTCAGCCTATTAGAGAATATCACTCAGAATAATAATAGAAATCTCAAAATATTTTGATTCAATGAATAATAAACTCTGTTTTATCTTAAAATGAGATTTCTTATTCTCGTAGACATTCGCACATAACTATTGTCTCAATAAATAATTGAAGCAAAAGAGTAGTTAGAAATCGAGTCACAAACCAATCGATTTCATTATCTCTATTCTTCACTGAGAGAATGACTTCCTTTTCAATCAGACCTTTTGACTAATATTGAGATATTATCGTTGAAATAAAATCAAATGAATCGCCGAAAGATTTAAAAATTAATTATTTAAAAGTATATAAAATTTTCTTTTCTTTATTACAGATTTGAAATGTGATTCACATTTTTTATTTTCAACTTTAAATGCATTGAATATTCACTCAGTTTTGTTGTATTACCAAATAATTTAGTTAATAATATAAAGTATTTATAAGAATAACTGAATTCTAGCGGAAAAGAATTATTCTGTGTTTATAAGTAATTTACTTTTTAAACGAATCAATAAAAGCATTACTTTTCCCAAACAGTGAACCATTGATTCTATGGTCGATGTCATTCACAGCATGTCTTAACTTTTTTGTTATTTGCGATCTCTAAGAGTTAATATAAGTCAATGCAAGTCAGCACAACTTGTCTCTCACCCCCAACCCATCTCTCACCTCATCGTAACAGCACTTTAAATGTGATTAAATGAAGCAAAATATCGTAAGAATAATAAACAGTGAAAAAGATTTATTTACTTTATATTAGGCTTTAAACACAATTCTAGTTATTATTCATTGAATGAAATTTTTTTAAACAAAAATAACAATTTTTATAAATAAGTGAAATATCAGATAAAAAGATAAAGGAATTTAAAATGTCAAATGAAAATATACCAATTGATTAGTCATATGACTCTTCAATTGGATTATTATCTGGTTTTCAAACATTTTTTCTAAACAATTGATGGAAAATAGGTTTGAAACAGTACTCCATTTCCACTCTAAATAATATAATAATAGACGGAAATAATGCATAAATATTATGAATCCAAAACAATAACAGATATATTGCATTAGATGTAAGCCTAATAAGCAAAATGATGTCAGAGTCAATTAGTATTTTTCACTATCATCTAACTCTTCCTTCCTTTAAAGGTTAGTGAAAATGCAATAATTAATTAAAGCGAGTATTTTATTCTCAATTAATTCTGTACTCAAAAACATTTATTTGTTTGATTTTTTTAGATAACAACTAATAAAAAGCAAAAATTTCAAAACCCTTTTATTTTTATTTTAATTTAGAAAACATGATCTCCAGAATAAAAATAGTTTAGTAGTCGTATCGAAAGGTCATTACAATTAGTATAGTATAGTACTGTTGGGCTAAGAAGGGAAGCACTTGAACTTAAACTTATATTTATAGAAATGTGTATTTTGACTGTGAAAGCGGTTTTGGCAGTGAATGAGCGAAACGCTTACATAAATTTCAAACAACAGTTATTGAGCAGTGATTCCACTCTCAGTCTTCAGGAATCGCTTTCAAATAGTTGTTATTTAATGAGGAAAATGAGGTTATAATGAGGTCAGTGGGACTCTATTTGACAACACGACAACACTGGCAACGACTCTCATGTGTTAAATGTTAAATAACTATAAGTATAAATAGTTGTTCACAAGTGATGACAATAATGAAAATCATTTGTATCGCTAGTAATGACTCTCTTCGTCTTAGTTCTACTCTTATATTCACTTACCAGTGCCGGAGTCGATAGCAGAGCGTCGGGATGTGGCAAACAGCAGATCATTAGGACGTCCAAAGTGGTTGGAGGCAATGATAGCTATGATGGAGAGTTTCCCTGGGCTGTTTCCATTCGTAGGAACGGTAATCATCACGTAAGGGACTATCGTTTTGACAAAAAACAATACAAAACTTCTTATTCTTTTAAACATCGCTTTTGATATTCTATTCTATGATTGGAATATTGATGTCAACCTTCCTTTTCCTTTGCTTTGTTTGTATTTCAGTGCGGAGGTGTGATCATAGGTCAGCGTTGGATTCTTACAGCAGCTCATTGTGTTCAGAGTCAACTACACACTAATTTTGTGGTCAGAATTGGTGAATACGATCTGTTCCGTAACGATCACAACACTCGTGATTATACCGTCGAAAGAATTATAATTCACGACAATTATAGCAGACATTCGGGTTTCAGAGCGCCGGCAAATATTAATAATGCAGACATAGCTCTGCTTAAAACCGATTCCGACATTCACTGGAGTCAGTACGCGTGGCCAGTATGCTTTCCACCTATGGATGTGCCATCACTGGCCGGTAAGGAAGGAGTTGTGGTCGGGTGGGGGAAGAAGACTGAAAAAAGTGAAGTGTATAGTGAAAAGTTGCAAAAAGTGAAACTACCCATAATTGACAACAAATTATGTCAGCAATGGTTCCGAATGGCCGGAAGGGATATGCAAATACACGATAGACTCATATGTGCCGGACAGAGGGTCGGCGGTAGGGATGCCTGTCATGGAGACTCTGGCGGACCTTTACTTCTCAAATATCATAATTGTAAGTGAAATTTCTTACATAATTGACTCTTACATAAAATTAGTGAAAATTACATCTAATTTATGTGACTATAATTTAATTGAAGAAATAAAAAACAAATAATTATTCAAAACACGATTTCCATTAAATTAATGTATTTTTATTTTCAATTGATATCTAATTATTCGCATAAATATTCAAATAATTGAATGTCATTTCAGCTTCTGGTGGACCCGAATATTATTTTGTAGCCGGAATCGTATCGACAGGAATAGGTTTGTAATTATACTAATTATACCAAACCATAGAAACATTGCAATAGAATAGCAATTAATTAAATTAAATAATTGTGAAAATCAGTTGAAGTGCACTCATTGCTCGTTAGTACTGATGTACAGCCCTTTTAATGTTTTCTTCAAATGGTCTACAATTTAATACGATTTGAATTTACTTTCAAAATAATAATTTACTCTTTGGTCTATGCGATCAAAAAAATAGGTTGTGCTCGACCATTAATGCCTGGTCTATACTCTAATGTTTCTTCATATATGAGTTGGATTTATAAATATCTGAATCAGTAGTAGAGTCCAAATGCCAAACATCCAGAGATCGTCGACACAGTTCTCAACTCAAATGCAAATCTTGAGTCGCGATAATTGGATTCACCGGAAGGTTTGCACAGACATTGAATTCATTTTTCTCTTTCTCTATCTTTCATTGACATCATATGACATCACTCACTGTACAGAAGAAGTAGAAGAAGAAAATATCAAATATTTGTATTTAATCGACTTTTCTTATAACTTTGATTTTAACGCCAAACTATTTGTTAGTTATTTTTCAATTAATTGTTAAGAATTAGAAGATTTTAATTAATTGTAATATAATTGTATTATTAATTACTAAATAATCTAAAACTAGTCAATGAATAATAAGAGCGAAACAGTTGTTATACAAAAGTCTTTAAAGATTTTTAAGCCAATCGATTATCCAAAGAGAAACCCATTATAACTATGAACTATGAGCTATAAACTACCTTATTTTTCAAACTCTATGATTATTATAACTATTATAGCAATTACTTCATTACTTCATTTATTCCCAATTTTGTTATATACTTCAGATAATTAATTATAGTTTTGAAATATTTCTTTTCTTATAAATAATGAAAAGCTATATATTATTAAATAAAAAATGATTTTTAGTTTAGTTCTCATAATATGTTATTATTTATAAAATAATAATCATTTAATAAACATTAATTGATTTATATTTTTTTGTGGTGTATTTGACTCAAAGATAAATAAGGCTGTCGTTTGGTAAGTGTTAGTACAGGAGCTCTAATCTCGAGCTATAATCCAATTTTGGCGTTAGATTTTGTGGTGTGACATAAATTTATAAAATAAATAATTCTTAGATCTAATTATATGAACTATTTTTATGCAATAGTCTGTTGTTGTGTATGACATTCTTCGTCACCTCTTAAGCCTTGAGGGATATCCGCAAAAATAAAGATCTTTTTTGTACTCTCAATAATTGGTGGCATAACTTAATTATATTACTGAAAGACACCGTCGATAACAACAAAACTTAAAGACATTACTTTTCAGGCGTTACTCAAAAAGTGGATATAATTTTTGATACAATTTTTATCTCCAATTTTAAAACTCATCAAAAGTGAAACACATTTTAAGTTATTGTTTTTCAGTTCAAATTTTATATATAAAGAGCTGAATAAGATTTAGAGACTGAGTTATTAAATATCTTTAGCCATAGAATGACTGAAAGTGAATAAAATAAAGTTTTATTTTTAGGAAAAATAAGTAAATCCGAGAAAAAGTTTTTTCATTTCTTTTAATGTTTTTTACCGCAAAAAAGCTTTTAATTTCCTAAAAATATTTATCAAATTATAAATTAAATAATTTTTACGAAAGAAATGAAAAGTCTTTCAAAGAATAAAAAGAGAATAATTAGATTGGAATTCAATGTTGGAATGAAATGGCTTTCACTCGGAGTAAACACTTATCGCAACTGTTTTTCTGTTACATAACTCGAAGATAATGGCAAATATAAGTATAAAAACAATTTTCTAATAAAAGACTTAGGATTTAAGACTTGAAATCAAAGGCATCAAAATCTCTGTCTTCGTCTATGCGTGAAATATGCGATACTTTATAAGTGGTTGAGTTATAGGGCGGAACTCAGAGTTTCAATAATAAGATGATTAATAGATGAGTTGCATAAAAGCAATTTATTCTGATTTACAGGCGTGTAGTCATTGAAAAGAAAGTTTGACCCTAAAACCTATGCTGACTGATCCGAGACATCAATATAAATGTCAGATTCATTCTCCTATTATTATATTTTTAATGATCTCAATGACGAACCTATCGATCGATTAAATGTATCAATAGATTAGGACTGCATTTGGACTCTGGTGTCTCCAAACAGACAAATATAGTCTACTCTCATAGACTTATAATTGTGTGGGAATTCATACGAAATACAGAAGAAAATTATCGCTGGATATAAAAGTTGTTGTCTTCTAAGAAACAAAAATTATTACTTACAGTATTGAAAAAACAATAAAAACAATGCAAGTCTTTAGGCTTTGAAAGCCTAATATATGAACAGTTCTATGAAAGGCTAGTTATTTATTAAAGCTCGCAATCTCTCCTCTATTGACATAATTTGATTGAAAGAAAGTTGAGAACAGTTTTTGTTTTGTCTAAATCTCACACTTATTTTGAGATATTTTTTTTTGAAATACATGTATTGCAAGACTGGAACTTCTCTTTTTATTTGTGAAAAGATTTTATAAGAGAGAAACAGAAAGGAAATACTACTAAAGTATTACAGTTTTAGGACTACTCTTTATGTATTCAGTGCTATTTCTTTGCTCTTTTTTACAACTTCTACAGTAATTTAGTTGAGTTTTACAGCAAAACATTGATTTAGTTTAAGAATAAAAATTGCAATTTTTATTAAATAAATAATAGAAATAGAAATGCATTTTTAAACCTCAAATGTATGAGAATTTAGAGCATAATTTCAATCTGTTTTGAAATGAAACTCCAATAAAATCTTTATTTCTCTTTTGATGTATTTCTTTATGATTTACATTTGAAAAATTCTTTCTAAATAATAGTAGAGATCTGTTCGCTCAACAAAAAGAATATCATTGATGTCATTGATGTCGGTCTCACTCTTTATCTGTTCAGTAAAACATGAAAATTCAAGTATTGATGAAAACAAAGTTCAGTTATTCTCTGTTTTTAAATGAAAAATCAATTCAGAGTTCATTTAAACTGAAAAAGAAATGCATTTTTTCTTATTCTTTTGAACAGATATTTAATAATTTAATGAATAAGTTTTGAGTCCTTTTTTCCAAAAGAAAGAGAGAAAAACATATTTATTTTGACAAAAGAGCATCAAATTTGAATATTTTTGAAGAAAAACATTTTTATGTCTCTCTTTGTCTGTTTTGAGATTCGTTTCCAAAGCAAAACACAATAATATTATTTTAATTTAATTGCCGTTTAAATGATGTCATCCCCTTTTTTCATCTATAGTTTATTTATTATTCAATAGTTTGTTTCATTACATGTACTTAAAATTTGATTTTAAATCCATTTTAAAAGAAAAAGTTTTAATCGATTTTTAATTTCAAAACTAAATTAAGTTTAGTTTTCTCAAAGAAATGATAAATAATTTATTTTAAGTGAAATCATTTGGGGTTTCGACAAAAGAGTCTTAAAATAAAATAATATTTATATTTAATATTTGAGTCAAACCAAGACTTTTCTAATTAAATATAGAAATTGAAAAATATTTGTATAATTTCCGAATGAATACAAATCTAATCGATTGAAAACTTAAATAAATCTAATGTTAGAATCAATTGAATGATAAAATAAATGTCTTGATATTCGCCAACAATTTTTACTGTTTAAGCACTAAAACACAAATAAAATAAGAAAAGGAAGAAAAAGAGGAAAATTTTAAATTCAAATAAGAGTTTAAGTGATTAATTCGTAAAAGTGATCGATAAAAATGTTTGGGGAGTGCTGTGAAAATTGTGAACATATCTCTTGATCTATTTTAGTCGTGTATTGAGTGGCTGTGAATAATAAAGGGCTTAATAATAGCCAAATAAATAATCATTTTATCAATCATTAGTATCGTCTCGTAATTCACTTATATTTAGACATTAAAGGCATAAAATGAGATATACTCTGATTTATTGAACACAAAATATCATCGAATGGGAGGAAAATATTGTCTGCAATTAATTCATTGTTTTTCTTCTGGAAGAATATTCTCAAGAATTTTATCAAAACACTAAATGATATATGAAATCATTGAGAGTCGCCAAACATAGGATCAATTAATAATTGTGCAAAAGAGTGGATCAGAATAACAGTTAAGGACATTGAAGTCTCTCTCTCTCTCTCTCTCTCTCTCTCTCTCTCTCTCTCTTACGTCAAATAACTTATCGATTATTATTGCTATTCATTGAACAGTATTTTTATAATTCAATAAAAAATTTATAGATTTAAATACAATTTTTAGCCAACGGCTCACAGATCGGCATAAAAATTGGTTTTTCATAAATTTAATGTTGAAGTCATGCAAATAATTTAAATGAAATTTTGCTATAAATGAGAAGATTTAAGTATTTGATGCCTATTCTGTTATCTCTACGAATATTCATAATTAGGTAATTAATAAAGTCGTTTCAATGAATGCTTTTTAGCATTCATGTGTGACCTCTGACCTAAAACTATACCAAAAAATTGCTAAAAATGTTAGAATAAAAGATTATTCGCGAAAATAAAAACTGTTTTCAATTTAAAAGATGAGTAATTCTTTCAAATGAATTACAGACTAAACAAAACTCGGATTCATTTATATATTGAATTCAATTATATTTTTAGTTTCGCTAAGATTTTTCATTGATTAGTGTATCTGAAAATTTTGTTTCCAATTAAAATAATTAATTGCATTCAAAGGTTTTTTGTATTACAACCAATTTATAAAGTGATAAACCGCTTCTTCTTCTGATTAATTTGATTTTATTCAAATAAAAATAAACTACTCTTTTGTTTTAGAGTCAAAAATGACTGATTAGAGACAAATAAAATAATTTTGTTTTCACTCCAATATTAATGAATCGCATAATTTTCAGTATTGTATTACAAATTGCATTACTGTTCGTTAAAATAAACCAATTTTCATATAATAATAATAATTAAATGTCAGATAATTTGCATCAAATTTATAAACAAATTAAATTCAAATCAAAAAATATCATTAAAAAGATTCTAAAAACAAATGATTGCATTACAAGAATCTTCAACAGGAGTTTAACTCAAGGTTTGATTGAAGTAATGATAAAACTAATGACAATTTTTGTCAAAATCTGTTATCTGTGTTATATTTGAAGACATCTTTTATCTAAAATCACACAATTTATTAGAGACTAAAATATTTTTTATTCTTGGGATAAACCAATTGTGAAATTGAAACGAAATACTCATAAAATATTTGAAGTCAATAAAAATAGAGATTAAATTAGATTCAGTTCTGTTACTACTATTAGATTTCAGTTTCTTTGGACATAAAGTGGTGCACAAAAAGCAACAAAAAATTGTTATCAAAAGTACATAATTTATATTTAAAGCCAATAAAAGAATTTAAGTTATTTTTCTCACACATCTGTCAGCGCATAGAATACAATATTGTCTAAAATTATTGGCAAACTATTGATATATTGCTTACCGCTAACCGAATCCCAACTGTGTTTTCTTCTCTTCTTTTTCTTGAGTTGTCTGACGCGACGGAATAATTTGAAAACTATGGCAATAATTTTAAAAGAAGAATAAAATTCAAACAATAAATTCAATATTAGATTCTATTCAATCATTTTGTATGATATGACACAACACTTCACTTCTTGAAACAAATTATAAGCAAAACTTTTTTCTCTCTAATCAGAAAAAAAAACGCAAAATTAGAGATAATTTAAAAATACTTTTTTCTCTTTTTTGCTCTTAATCTCAGTCTTTATTCATTTTGTTTGCGATTATCTCCAAATCTTATCGAATAAATAGTTTGTAATAACAAGAAGTGAACAGATTTTCATTTGGGTTTAGAACTAAAGACACAAAACATTAGAGAATTTGTTCACTCATTCAAGAAATGAATTTTTTAGCCGAAAGATTAATATTTATTCGTTGCCAACATTTTTGTAGGCAATCATTGATTGGAACTCATATTAATAAATAACATACCTTTAAATTTATTGGTTAAATTAGTTAAATTACTAGACTTTTGGTTTGGATTCGTTGGTTTCTCAGACATTTTTCCTATTGATATATATATTTGAAACTAAATTTTCAGTTTTAATGATTGATTTTTTTCATACACTCTTCTCAACTCTGTTTCGCTTTTGCTTTGCACTCAACACTACAATTCCTGCGCACAAATTCAACACAACATTCACGATATACAGATTCAAATGTTAGTTCTCGGTTTCCATCAGAATATCCGCGACGGACGGGTCTTACCGAAGAAGAATACAGAATCTCATTCAATATATTCTCTTATCAAACATTCCTCACGATTTGGTTTAAGGGTTTGAACTTTTAATTTATTAAAAGAATCAATAAAATCATATATATGTTAGTCCATTATTAGTTCACTTATTCTGACCTCACTATTATCTAAAAAATTACTGAAATTTAAAGCAATTATAAAAATTATTAATTAATTGTGTTTATTAATTTAACTAGATAACACCGTTTAAAATCATTATTTGCAAATTATACGATAATTTTAATTTGATTGTAGTAATAATTCTACTAAAGAATGAAAATTACCTAGATCAATCAGTTAATCTCATTTGCGTTTGAAACTATTTAATGTTAGTTTGGAAGTTTCATTTGGGGTTATCTCGAAAATATTGACCGAAAGCTGAAAGTGTTTGTTAGGATTGAATTCAACGAACTGCGCATAAATAGTAATGAGTGAAGAGAAATGACAGCAAAACTGTTACATACAATGATGTGAACATAAGCTGCAAACTCTTTGCAAACTTAAAGATTAAAGCTTTAAGTGATCCCAACATTGATCCAAACGGTCACAGATAATGTCAAAACTGAAACAATTTTAAACATAATTTCAATAAATTTAAACGAAAGTCAAGTAAATGATGTAATAAAATGAATTCAATTCAATATATGTTTTATACACAATAAAAACTGAACAGAATATTCTGTAAACACTGAAAAATTGACTGTTATTTTAAGGCTAAGGAATAATAATTCCTTCTTTTGTTGAATGAAATAAGTTTTAGATGTAATTACATATTCATAAACATTTGATACCAATATATAAATAGTAAAAACAAATTATTTTAAATGATATAAAGTATCAAGATACAAAAGGCATTGAAATAACCAAATGAAAAAGATAAGCTCATATTTCAAAATGTCATAAATTTTAGTAATTAGAGGCGAATTTTTTTGGTAATCATATGTTTTACAAATTAATTAGAAAATTCTTGAGCCGACAGTTTTCATAAATAATTGAACGAAAGTATTAAATATTGAAATCATTTATGTTTTTCTATAAAAATGTCTCAAAATTAATGTCTCATAAAATTAAATGAATTCAAATACTGTTTTGATTTGATTGCTAATAGAGTCGATCATATTTTAATCATCTGATTATAAATAGGATTTTAAGCGATCATTAAAACACCAAATAAGTCATAAACAGTGAACTAAATTAATTGACTCGAATAAAAAATACACGATTTTGACAGAAATATAATGTTTTTTTGTGAAAAGAGTGAAAATAGGGAAGTATTTGACCCGTATATTGGTTTTTTGTGATAAATCTCTTCCAACAATCTGTATATTAACGGTTTGGACGCTTTCACACTCCAGTGTTCACTAAAGAGTTAGCGATAAAAGTATTTTTCAATAATATTTATGTGAAATTCGTTGAATTTTTCGATTCAATGAGTTTTTGGCGAATATTTCAAGTTTTTTGTCGACAATATTTGAAAATATTTGAAATCTCTATTTTATTAAACGTTTGTTGGAGTCGTTGTCGCGATTTATGTCTTTTCGCACATTTGATAAAACGATTTTTATGTTTTAATGTAGGAATGGATGGCTTTTATTATAGTTATTTCCCTCACATTCCAGAGTTTTAATATTAACATGGTCATCTGGCAAAATATCAACACATTAAAATGTGTTATGAGTCATAACTTATGACTTATGCATTCAAGTTGTTTATCTAGCAAATTAAATTAGCTACAAGAACATTGTCAAAAATTGTCCAATTGCCAATTTACCCTTGCTAAATTGATTTTACTTTTAATTACTTTATAAAAAATAAATTATAAAAACCAATCTATACTTAAATTATTTGCTTAATTTATAATCATATGTCAATTGATTCGATTATTATTGAGAACATTTTTCAAAATGAACAAGTACAAAGAATACA
>LBFM01003045.1:3691-15548 GCA_000988765.1 Achipteria coleoptrata | reverse complement strand
TCAAAGACAAACTCTTTGGCGTTAATCATATCATCAAAAGACAGTTTAAATTGATTTAAAGGAAGTGAAGACTCAGACAAAGTCTGCGCGAAATTATCTTTTATAACACTATTTATATATCTGTGCCGAAAGTGTTGGTCAGGAGATGTCCACGAATTGATAGCACAGACACCGTCTGGACATAAATAACTGATTAATATAAATGACATAAACACTAATATTAAGACAATTACGGCAAATGACTTATTGTTAAGATAATGGACTCTTGAAGTCAATGCAAAAAGTCTTAACTTTTTCAGCATTGAATCCATTGTAATGCTTGGATCAGACTATTTCTCTGAAGATAACTTCAATTTAACATCGATTACATCTTCAGTTTGATTGATATGTATTTTAATTGAAATTTTCAATTAAAATAAATTTAAAGATCTTTTAGATCTTCTCTAATGTTTTGCATTAAACAAATCTAATCCATTGGTTGACAACAAAAATATTTTATTTTATACATATTTGAGGCCAACCTTTAAAATAATATCGACTCAAATCCTATACTTTTTCATTGAAATTATTGTCTAAACAAAACAAATCTAATAAACAAAGTTTTATTTCTTTACTCATCCATTCATTTAAATGTAATAATCGTAAACAAATTTAAGTTAAATTGAAATATAAAATGTTGGAACTGATAAGCAATCAGTAATTTTATCGTTTATTAATCTTTTAAAGTAAGTAAACGTTATTAATGTTTGAGTGAATGCATTGAAACTTTGAAAGCGAGCGACACATCAGTCAAACGATAATATGTTTGAGTCATTAAAATCATTGGTTTAAATGTTTTTATGTGTTTATCACATGTTTTTCCGCCTTCTCTTCACAATTAGTTAATTCAGTTAATTAACAATTTATTTGATGACTTATTTTCAAGTGATTGAAACAAATATTTATTTAAATAATTTATTTTATAGTTTTAAAAATTAATTTCACGATAAATATCGGGTGAAAAGTGAAGGATAAAAATGTTAGAAATAACAGACTTCCAGAAGATTGGATTAGGTTTGGCTGCGTTTGGCATCTCCTTTATTATGCTCGGAGTTATGCTGCTCTTCGATAAGGGACTGTTGGCCATCGGTAACATACTGTTCCTGTCGGGACTGGCGTTCATCATAGGTCTGGAGCGTACGTTTTGGTTCTTCTTCCAGAAACACAAATGGAAGGCTTCGGTGGCGTTCTTCTCAGGAATTATTATTGTCTTAATTGGTTGGCCACTAATAGGAATGGTTGTGGAGACGTATGGATTTATTCTACTATTCCGGGGGTTCTTTCCGGCGGCCATCACTTTCCTAACAAGAGTTCCATTTTTGGGAACAATACTGTCGTTACCTCTGATTAATAAAGTGGTCGAAAAGTTAGGCGGAGATTCCCGACGGTCTATGGTTTAACTGTCAGACAATTGACACAAATTAGCCGTTAGTTTAGATTTTTATTAATTAATATTTTTTGGATGAAATCATTGAATACTTTATGTATTTTTCATTCATTCGTTTGTTTTATATTTTAAAATCTCATCATTTGTTTCATTCATTTAAATATTTGTCTAAATATTAGTTTAAACACATTTTTATTTGTTCTCAAATATAAGTCAATAAATAATTTATTTTAAAATGTTTTTCAAATGAAATGATTTATAAATTGCAACAAAAAAGAGATCTTATTTTAAATGATTATAACATAAAAATGGATAAAAACATTGAAATTAAATGTTATGTTGTATTAAATTTATATATAATTATTTGTTTAAAACCACTTCTTCTTCGTCTGTGTCTTCTTTGAGCAATTCTTTGTCCATTTGATTGAATTTTTCGATCAAATCTTCGGGAATCTCAAGGCCTTTGAGGTTATCCTCATTTATTTCTGACTCTTCTTTGATAATGATATCGACCACATCTTCGATGGCTTTCAACACTTCTCTCACTTTTTCCCATTTATGGTATTCTCTAAGAATTAGATATATATTATGTCCGCGAATCACTTCCCGACCGAATCGAGTGCTACACAATAGTAGCAACGATTCCATCAATAGTTTTCGGATTTCTGGATCTCTTTCTCTGATTTTATCGGTTCCTAAATATTGTAAATCAATGGGAAGTTTATTAGTGTCCTCTTCATCGAACTCTTCGGGTCCAGCGATCGGTAAAACCATTTTAACTAAGAGTTCGTTTTGTGGTTCCAATAGTTTCTGATGTAAATCAGTGTCGAGACAACAGTTTCTGATAATACAGACGATGGCGTTCTTAACGCTATAATTTGGGGTTTTGTCGAAAACTTCGAATAATTTCGATATTAAAGGAGTTTCGGAGACAACCGTTTGTCTGACTTCTTCTAATTGACTCAAATTAGTGATTAGCGCCGCAACCAATTCGTTGGTCTCTAATAAACCAAATAATTTCCGCAAAAAGTCTTTTGGACACAATTTATAGATCTGTTGAACACTTGTCTCATATCGACTCAAATTGACTAAAATCCCGAAGTATTGATCCAATTGTTTGCTACAAATTATATCACTAATGATATGAAGTATAAAATGGGTTTCATTTATGATTGAATCGCATAACTGTTTGTCGTATTGACGTTCAGTTGCGGCACAACTGATCAGAAGAATACAATTCAGAGCCAATTGACTGCTTTGGTCGCCGTCGCCGCTGATTACTGTCTGAGCCAATAGTCTAACCATCGGTTCAATTGTCTTCTTGTTATCCAAAATAAATGTCTCTCTTTTGCGGTCATCTGTTGTCGACATAATCTCTGAAAAATTGATTTTTTTACTGAATTATGATTTTAATGAATTTGAGATAATTATTACCTTTGATTACATACTCCAAGATTTTATCGGTTTTACTGTTATTTGAATTCATATTTAATGTTATAATTTATAAATAATTTGATTTATTAATTAATATTTAATTTAATTAATAAAATTCAAAATTAATAAAAATAAACAGTTTTTTGTTTATATGAGAGATATTTTCAAAATACAGTCAACAGATGTCTCATAAAAGAGAGGATTAAACGAAAAAAGATTTTGTCATTGAATTGAAATCAAGTGATTTATAATTAAAAATTGATTTTAATTTATTAGTTTTGATAAAATTTATTTAAAATTTAGAAAAATTGAATTTATATTTATTAGTTATTCATTGAAAATGTCTACGAATTGCAGTCAATTAAGGTTTAAATTATACAAAAATATGAAATCCAGAACAACTTGTATCAACTTGATACTTTTAATTAATTATAATTTAGAGAAAATTTCTAAATTTCTAAAATACATTATTTTTTAAAATTATTTTTATAAACAAACATAAAATTAACTTTTTTTAATCAATTCATTAAAAAATTTTAGTAAACTTTGTCTATAAATATAAAAAAGAAAAAAATGATAAATTGATTGGAGATATTCTAAGATAAATAGTCGAACATATTTTGACATTAATTCAGCAAAAAATTCAATATTTCTAAATATAAATTAAATGAGAAATCAATTTAGAATAAATTCAACCAAATTTGACATAAAATATAAATTATAATCTAAAAAGTTTTAAAATTGTATTAAAAGTCAATTTTTTATTGAAATAACAAACAAACATAAAATTAACTAAAAGTTAAGACAAATCAATGATTTGAAAGTCAAAGTTTTTAGCTTTTATTATATTGATATAAGATAGAAGAGATTAGAATTGATATTTTATCAAGATCAATGCATTAAGTAATGTTATGGTTGTTTTGTTTAACAATTCTTAAAAATAATTATTTGTTTTAAATACAAAAACTAATCGTTTATATCAATTGTGAATATTTTGGTTTCTATTCTTCTTATTATTTAAGAAAATTCAGTGAAATCTTTGGTTCAAAAGCGCAACACTTATATCCACACAAAAGATATTTATTTATTTTAGTCGATATTCTTCTTATATCTGTTTATTTATTTACATCTGAAATGTGTTTCATCTCTAAAACTAATCCAATACAAAGAGTAAATCTCATCCATCAAAATATGACATAAGATTGCAATCCATTGTAGTCATTATGTAAACCATTAAACCTCTTATTTTAGAGCGAAAATCACTAAAAATTGATTGATATTCTCTGGAAAATTACAAACAGATATGAAATAATAAATTTCTTGTTTCAGTACTTATACTTATATTCTGTCCAAAGAATAACAAAATAAATATTTTGATATAAATTAGTTTTGGTTAACGAAAGAATCATTTAATCGAATAAAACATTTAATATAAGTGTCAGATAAGTGTCAGATTGGGTTACAATAATAGATTAGATAAGAAATTGTTTGATTCAAATGGTATTTCAAATTAATTAGATTTGTTTAACTAATATTACTTATCTATTAATCACTTCAATCCTCAATTAAATATTCCTAAACTCTGGTATAACTCTAAGAGTGAAATCGAGAGCCAAACAGTTTTTTATTTATTCAATAGTTATTCATAAGAAAAAGCAAATAAATTGAATGAAAAAAAACTTGATTTTCAATTCAGTTCTTAGTTTTAAGATTTAATAAATTTTCTTCTTTTGATTTGAGCTAAAAATATGTGAATTTTGTCAAAATTTAATTTATTATCGAAGGAATGCGAGCACACGGCGGGACATTTCCTCGATTTATGTATTCATTTGGTGGTGTGTTTGGGCACTGAGAAGGATAGCATTGAGACGACTGAATGACAGTGTTTCTTATGTTGATGTTATCTTCGCACAGGACTACCACTCGAGTTAATCATTGTTGACGACTGAATCATTGGTGAATTGGCCTCAACACATATCATAAATAGTCAAGGTGTTATTAAAGTTCACTTGATTATTTAAATGATTTTTGTAAATATTGATTGCTATCAAAAATTAAACAGAATTTTAATCAATTATACGTTTGAATTGTTTCTAACCAATGATTGTCTGATCTGTGAGGTTATCTGAAAAGGAATGAAATGATCTTGGTGATGAGTTAATGAAATTAATGTATTGCTACCGCACATACACTCTGAATGATACTCAAGTTATTTGCTTGTATTACGATATGAATCCCATAGTTTTAGTTTACCTGAAAGTATCGAAAGTTAGATAACGAGAAGCACTCAAATATCTCTAAGAGTTGTATTGATTTCTTATTATTTGTTATCACAAAACACAACAAATCGACTGAATATTAATAAATTGAGTGATAGTAACAAAACGTAAATCACAAGCATTTTATTCGACAAACTGTGCCAAACGGTAATCCCACTCATGTAATAGAGTTGACAGGCCTTAAACATATACAGATATACCACTGCGAGAGAAAAACTCAAATTCTTTGCATTCAGTTTTGTGTTTCTCTCACATTCTGTTAGACATTCAAAACGATTGTAAATCACGACTTGTGTTCACAACAGTCATAAATGTTTCACTTTTTTGTCTCTTTTACGACATAACGGGATCACAATTAACGCTGAACTCTCTTTTGACGGTAAGTTTGCTTTTATTAGCTCTTACTCTGACACACATTTATCGACTGACAACTAATTTAATTCTGCCATAAATTTAATGAATTTATATGACATCACATCCAATGTCTGTCCACTAAATTTTTAGCTCTAATCAAGAGTTTATCTAAATCTCAATTACTTTCCATTGTCTTTACTCACTATTAATATATCAATCAATACCTGACTATTGTTTCTTAAATTAAAGATAACATAAGATAATAGACTACTAAATACTTGTAAAGAATATAAAACAAAACTTTTTTACTTTTTATTAATCTTTACTTCTTTTGTTATTATAATAAATATTTACAACTATTGTATTGTAATAATAATTTACTGAATTTGTCTCAACACACAAACTATGGCTTTCTTTAGACACAAATGCATTTCTACTTATTTTTACGATCATTGGTCTCATTCTTAGTCTTCAATGCATTCATTACTTCGACTTTAAGTCACTGTAAGAAAAGTTTTTATTTTATTTTATAAAATATTTTTAAAATCTTAAATTAAAGCAAAATTAATCGCATAATAATATTGAAATAGTGTTGCCTCGAGTGAAGGCTGTATTGCAATCTCCAATCATATATCCGGTCGGCGCTAACGTTCACATTGAATGTCCTGTTTTTGACGACGGAACTGATCTCTTATTCTTTGAATGGAGTCATGAAATAGAAGGACCCATAGAAGAGTCATCGAGAGTCAGAATTAACGATAAAGGAGTTCTTAAAATAAAGTCCGCCACCACTGCCGACACTGGAATTTATTATTGTAAAGCTATTAATGGATTCGGTTCTGTAACCACTAGTGTAGAGCTAAAAGTTGTTCCCGAAGAAGAGTTGAAAGGACTGAGCTCTCCATTGGACAATCAATATCCCATTCAATTTCCTGTAAACGACAATATTTTACTCGAAAGTGACATAAATACAGAATTAGGTTATAGCCGACCACTGGTTCGCGACTCACAGCCAAAGATAATTAAAAGACTGGTCGGCATTTCAGTAGTGCTGAGCTGTACCGCCAAATCTAAAGTTCAGTGGACTAAAAACGGTCGACACCTTAGTTTAAAACAACTGCCCTATGGATCATATAAGAGGAAAGGAATTTTAACCCTCTCTAAAGTACGTATCGAAGATAGTGGTAACTACTCATGCGTTGGAACGGATGGTTTGGGTCAAGTGAATAATACATTCACTCTAATTGTTTACGGTATGTAATCGTTAAGTGTTTGTATTATAATATTAATAATAGAATAGTTTTTATGGGAAATGAGTTTAACTTCAATAACAATATCGATAACAATATTCTTATCATATATTTCTCTACAATTCGTTAGATAACCGAAAGCCTGAGTTAACGGGATTTCATCCAATCAATACTTCGGTAGTATTGGGAGAGAGAGCCGTTTTTCATTGCAAAGTTCATAGTGAAGTCAAACCACTTATTCAAGTGAGACATTGGTTTCAATTATTAAATACTTTTCAAATTTTACTCAAACTTTAAGAACATTATATTATAGTAATTATTAGTCTTATAGTAACTAATTATAGTGTCTATTAGTGACAATCTATTTATACCAAAATTATTTAAGCGTTCAATCAATTTACCCCAATATATGAGATAACATTTTATAAACTTATATAGTCTCAGATCAAAATCCTGTTAAATCGATCAGTCATTATGTGTCCGGTTATTACAATATTTTTTTGTTGAAGAATTAAAAAATTTCTAATAATCAGTTGTCAGTTATTAATGATTATAGGTTTCAATCAAATTAAGAGTTACTCCTTTTATAATTAAGAACACTCTTTCGCCTAATATTGAAGAATATATTATAAAAATCAATAAATTGTTTAAAAATTCAATGAAATTAAGCAAAAATATAAATCATTTGCATAATCACTATAACTAACAGAGAAAACAATAGTAATTTTGAGAGCTTTAAAATAACAGATAATTAGTTGGATTAAAAGATGTATTAAACCATGGTATTAATAACCTAGATCTTATTACCTTTGTATGTAATTCAAAATTGGAAAATATTTATTGAGTAACAAAAGAATTACATTAAATCTATTGAATTTCAAATGATTTTCTCACAGTTTTTACTTTCATATTATTCACAGAATTTCTCAAAAGTTTATAATTTTAATATTTGTTTCAATATTTTGATATCAAATTATAATTTCAATTATTTTTTGCCAAACAGTGGCTCAGAAGCTATAATGATGTGAAAGATGCAGAAGAAGCCAGAAGTCGGGGACTGATTCAACTCAAGTCTGAATTCTATAAAGTTTTGAAATCACCGAAAGTTATTTCTGACGGAAACGGAAATTATTTGAATGACTTAATTATAGAAAATACAAAAATGAGTGATTCCGGTAATTATATTTGTTTGGCTGCTTATACACACTCTGGATATTTCAACTTCACATATAAGAGCTCATACCTAACAGTACTATTACCTGTGCCTAAATCAAGTCAAGAATCAAAAGACTCAGAGGGTCTTCAGATTTCTCTTTCGGCAATGTTTTGGATAACCGTTGGTTTTGTCAGTCTTTTTGTACTCTTATTATCGATATTTTTATGTCTTTTACAAAAGAAATCTGAAAATCAGATCAATTCTACGATCAATAATAACATCGAAAGAGTAGACAATATTGAGGACAAAACAAGAGATTACGGTTACTCTTACAGACATGAGTTACCTCTCGCACAGTCTGGTTATTCACCTGTAATTACAAATCTCGACAACTGTTCCACAGATCGGCACACCTTTCAAACATGACATCTGAAAATATAACAAAACATTTGTTTAATATATTCAACAAAACTCATCAGAAAATTAATTTAACGTTTGTTTTATAAACACATTTTAAATGCATTTATCGTTTTGTAAATAGATTTTTGATTGTTTTTCAAATGTTTATCGCTTTTGAAAATTGATTTTTATATTAAAATCTGTTTAATTCAAAAATAAAAATGTTTTCTTTGAATTTATAGTTAAAATCATTTAGAAATCTATTGAAAATTTAATAGATTTTTGAACAGAATTTGAAAAAATATTTATTAGAAAGTAATCAAAAGACGAGTTTTTATAAAGAAATATAAAAATTTTATTCAAAAAATGGAAGAATTGATAGAAAGAACAGAATTCCGAATAAATTAAAAGAAATGCAGACAAGAAATGAAGAATTAAATTAAGAGATAAAAGACAATCGATTTGGATATGAATTAAATAAACTTTAAATTTAATTAATGAATGGATTAAATCTCGAAAAACAAAAATCTTATCACAAATTACTAGAAAAGAATCAAAATATGACAAAAATACGGATCAAATTTTAGACTCAAAGCTCTTCTTTTGCGGCACCGGTGCTGATAAAGCTCTCAATAATATTGAGTCTTCCCTGGAGTTCCTTCTTCTTAGTGTCCGTTAGTTTTCCGGTCAATAAGTTCTGAACTCTTTGTTTTTCGCTGTCATAGAAGACAACTCCCCTTTCGATCGCTTTTTCCATAATTTTTACGTAAATATTTGCCGACTTTTTCTCGGCTTCTTTGGTGAGAGCGGAGGCCTTAGTCTTTGCCGACTCTAATACTTTCTTCTGTTGCTCTTTGGAAGTCTTGTCTGCACTGAATTTTTTGGCCAATACATCAAAATCTTCGAGACACGACTCCAGAAGAATCTTTATTCCAGACCTTTGTTTGATAAAAGCCTTAATGGCGTCGGCTTTGAAATCCTTTCCATCGAAAGCAATGGGTTTCTCGAGATTTCCGTCGAGAATCAGTCGGATTTGGGGGAAGTCATCCTTTTTGATGGCATACCTGTCGGCCAAATCCTGATTCTCTTTCTCTCCGTAGTCACGAACGCCGACCTCAGCTACCAATAGGTCGGGAGTGGCTTTGAGATCGTTGGCCACTTTCGCCCATTCGTCCTGTTTTTCGCCGTAAGGATAGGCGGTATCGAAACGAACTAACGATGCCTTGAATTTTGGCAAAACCTGTGGACAGACATACAGTTAATTGCATTTAATTGGATATAAATAAATGTTAAATACTTTATCAAAAGTGAGTGAATCCAAAGCAATCGCTCCTTTGGTCTCACAATTAATACTAATTATTAATACATTTAAAGTGAATAATAATAAATATTTTGAATACATTTTGACTAATATTTGGTTAAATAAATGGCAAATATTTTCAACAAATGATACAAATTTTAAGTCAAGTTTTAAGACTAAACTCAAAGTCTTTTAATTGAAATTCAATTAATTAAATGAATTAAAAAGGATTTTCAAAATCAGTTTTTATCCCACTTTTATGGACCGACTTTTGAATCAAATCCCAGACGAGAGACAATTGTTTACATAAATAATGTCTTTCGACATAAAAAGTTGTTTTCATATAAATAAAGCCAAAAATGGTATTAAATTTGTTGATAACATTTGGGACGTAATTGAATGGTATATGAATTGAAAAGACGTGTAAAGTATTTATTGGTCGATAAGTTTTATTCTGGTTTTGTTGCCAAATGACTCCAAATGAGACCAATTAATCAAATAATTTAATATCATTTACAATATTTTTCTCGATTTTTCTCTACTATTTAGAGACTAATCGCACGATATTTTACATAACATCTGACATAATCTCAACAAATATACAGCAAATGTTTGACTTTCATTAACGGCACATATTTTAGCTTTTTGTTGATAACAGTTATGATAAAAACTTTTTTATTAGAACTTTATTTGAAATAAAATTATTATTTTTTATTAATCGATCAGACATTCACTTAATTACTAATTTATTTATCTATTTTGTTAGTTATGGTGGTATTTATTTTCAATTTCGATTCTTACAGTTAATTCATTTTTATATTAAATCAAATTATATAAAATACAATAAATAAAAGAAATTTAAATGACTCAGAGTTTAACGCTTAATATAATTAACAAAAACTGATCACAAAATTAATTGTTTTGAAAATTGATTTTTTATATTAAAATCTGTTTAATTCATAACTAAAAATGTTTTCATTGAATTTAATTTATAGTGAAATCAGTTTGAAATCTATTGAAAATTTAATTGATTCTTGAAGAGAATTTGAAAAAATAGTGGATCTAATGATTCTAATCCATGGAATGGCGACAATCGGTGACAAAAGCAATGTTTAAATTTATTGACAAAATTAAAACCCAAAACAATTGTCTGAATATTATTCTTATTCAAGCATTTCGTAGTCACGTATTCAATGAGAAGTTATTTCATTAGAGAAAACATATTCACCACTGAATTGAATTACAGTTTTATTCTATACCTATGAATAAATTGTGTAATACATTAAGTTAATAAAAAAATCATTTTATACCAAAATAACTATTGTTTTAACGCACAGACAAAAAACATTAATCATCGGTATTAGTGTTCATTCATTAGCTCTTCTCTATTATAACATATATTAACTGATAATAATTTTGAAACTATTTTATCGATTAGTTTTGAATTAAATTTTATTTTGTTTTGTTTTCTAAATATTGTGGTTTTGAATACTAAACCCATTTTGAATACAGAATCAAAAAATGGTGAAAAGGCTATCATTTATTTTAGTTATGAATTTATAAGAAAAACTAAATTTTTCGAAATAATTAGTTAATAAATTTAGATTTAATTAAATTTCAGTGAGGAATGTCTTTTAATTCTGTGTTCAGCCTTATTCTGTGCATTTTTGTTGGTGTGTTTGCACGCAATCTTTTAATTAAATATAATTTAAGCCAAAAAATTATATAATTAAAGAAAAATTTAAATTTTTGTTTTATTGAACTCTTTTTCGTTGTTTTTATACTAAAAATTAAATTTAGAGCTAAAAGTTGTGATTAATTTAAAGTCTAAACTATTATCGAAAATTTGATACCACTTTTAATCGTTATTAAATTGTTGTTTTTATTCCGTCAAACCTTTTTTACTCAAATTTCGGTTAATATTTTATGAATTACTTGAAAATGTAATTTGAAAATCATTTGATTAATTCATTTTTTAAAAACAGATTAATTTGGGATCGATTTTCACTTTTCTCATAAATAAATTCTGAAATATTCATTAAATTTTCAAATAATTATAATCTTTAATCTGATAACTCTATGCTATTCAGAATAGATTAAGAAAATAAATCAAATTAATTGACTATTAATATCAAAATTATGAAAAACTTTGATATTCTTCCAGAATTAGAGCCTAGAGTAGAGACTCACTCTAGGTAGAACTCAAATAAATCAATAGATGGCATATAATGTGTAGTCTCTCTCTCTCTCTCTCTCTCT
>LBFM01003038.1:2333-21675 GCA_000988765.1 Achipteria coleoptrata | reverse complement strand
GAGAGAGAGAGAGAGAGAGAGAGAGAGAGAGAGAGAGAGAGAGACCAAAAGGCTGTACAGTAAAATATAAAAAATAAAATGCTTTCTCATTCACATTAGTTTTTATTATTATTATTGGAGTCAAATGGAAAGAAAAGTCAAATCAAAACTCATAAATAGTATTTTTCATATAATAAAACAGACATATAATCGCTTGCATTGCATTTGCTGTGAGACTCGAATACAGTTTTGTGTTTAAGTTTTGGCTTTTAGTCTAAAAACCACTTTCTATTCGAAGGACTCCGAAAGATAAACGAATGAATTGAATGAATGGCTAAAAATCGGGTCTATTTTGAGGTCTAATCGCTAGAGAAATGGATATCCATTCGTTTGAATTGCATTCACTGAACAGAAAAACAATGAATAAAAGACTTGAAAGCCATCAACGAAATCAAAAATTATATTTTTCAGTTAAACCAGTATTTCATCTCAAAAATTGTTTGCAAACAAAAAATATTTATATTTATATTTTTGACACAATTTTGCAAACATTGAAAGAGAATATCAATTTATTTAATGAATTGCCAAAAAATAAAAATCCAATTTGTATTTTTGTGTTCTTATGGCTGGCCTTTCATATAATATGTTGAGAACTATCGACAAAATTAATTTAACCACAATTTTGGGTATGAGTTTGGAAAAGCAAAAAAGGCTTTTGGCTCATGTTTTTCCTTAGACACAATTTTCCCATTAGACTAATAGAATCGGTAGGTCTGGTAATAATGTTCAGCCTTTCAAAAGAGTTATTACACAAAAACATTGCCTTTAGGTTGTTATGGATTAGTTCTGATGCCAACAGTTCTCTCACTGTTTTTCTCTAATTATTCTCTTATTTGTGTTTAAGTGTAATAACAGGGAATATATTCAATAATAAAATATTCAACGAATAATGAACTAAAGGTTTAAAATAATTAATCGATAAAAAATGTTATTAAAAAACTTTCAAATCATTTGACAATAAATTTTAAAAATTAAATTCAATTCAAATATAAATAAAATATTTTTTGTTCGAAGAGTTTTCAAAATTGGATAATATTTTATAAGATTTTTATCAAAGAGAGAGAAAGAAAAGAATTGGTTTTTCCAAATAAATCCCAAAATATTTAATTCAAGGGATTAAAGAAAAGTTTGAGACCAATGAATGAGAAAAAGTGTAAATTATTTGAATTTCTTTTATGTGTAAACAACAGTAAGAAAAGATGATAAATGAAACCTTAAAAGTAAAGCTCGGATTTGGTTTCAAAGTCACGTTCAATGCTGTGCACAGAAAAGTCACATCACATTAAACAACATAATAATGAAATTTTTGGTCTCAATCTTATAGAAATTCACAACAAATAGAGAGACCTTCGCTTTGAATGATACTAAACTCTGTGTATGTCTGGTGTCTGACCGCTACGATTAGATCCAAAGATTTAATTGGACACAAATTTCCAATGGGATGCTAATCACTGGACTAAACGACACTCCACACGATTGGGAATATTCAACACTATTAGTAAACACATCTCTATTATAACAGAGAAATTGTGGTCTCCTTTAAGATAAAAGCCCTGAAATGCGAATTTAGATTTAATGACAGAATATTAAACGCAAATGGATTTGGAGTTTGTGATAGACTTTGATTACAATAATGGATAAAATGGAAAACTTATCTAATATTAGACAACAATCAGTTGAAAACAACTTCTTATATCATTAGAAACTCTTGAAGTGATTTCTTTTCTGATTTGAAAACAACAAAATTTTTTACTCTAATATATGAAATTGAATTCAGAGAAATAAAAATAAGAAAAAAATATGAGAATAAAATCAAATTACAGTTCACTTTAAGGCTTAGAAAAAATCCAAATCTAAACTAAAATAAGAAAACAATTTCGCATTTGGTTTATGAAAGTATTTTTTTGAAAATTTCTTTTCGCTCAGAATTTTTAGAGGAAAGTTTTGAAAAATATATTTATATATGAAAAACAATTTTATATTAAATTTAAAATAAATTTCGTAATTCGATAACTAAATGACTAAATACTTATGAAAAGAGCAAAATATATATATATAAAAATAGAGAAAAAATATTAATTTCAATATAAAATAGAGGAAAATATGAAACTCTAGGACTTAAAGCAATAAAATTGGCTCAAAGTATATGTGAATAAAACTCCTTTCACTTTTTCGTTGGAAGAGTAAACTCTAGTACAGTGAAAAAAAATCTCAAAGAATAATAAGCTTAGAGTTTATTAGAATAAATACCACAAAATATAAATCCTTTCGTATGGAAATTCTTATGCATAATAAATGATAAGATATTCGATAATATTCTGTATTATTATATTAAATCTACTAAAACTTAGGCTCAAATAATAAGTCATAAAAAATAATTTTCCGATAAAATTATTTAAATGAATTTCAATTATGAATTCAAGGCTCACATTAAATACAGAAATGTTTTTATATTTAAAAATTTGAATATAATTTTGAATAATTTTTTCCCTCCAAAGTAGTAAAGAATATATTATTCAGTCGACTGTAAAATAGGAGAAAAGTTGTGACACACAATCAGAATATAAGGATTAAGAATATAAGGAAAAGATTGAAATTTTCAATTAAAACAAAACGAAGTATAATCTGATATAAAATTTCAGTGAAACACAAAAAGCAAAGGAATTGAAAAAATAATAGAATTTGAATGAATTTGAAGAAAACGAAAATTAGATCAAAACTGAGAGAAGAGGGCATAAAATAATTATTATGTGAATGCAATACAGTGTACACAAAGTAAGGATCGTGTATTATGTTATATAAGCTATGCTAGTGTTTGGAAAGTGTTGGCTGAGAGGGATTTGGCTGCAAAATTCAATAAGAATAGCAAATACTTAGGCTAATGGAAGAGCCAACCAAAGTCTCATATAATGGCTTATAGGACCTCAAATGTATGGCAAATGTATTGCACACATGAAACGCATCGCTGGAAAACCACTTCGATTGCATACACAACACATCAAACATAGAACAATATTAAACGTATATATACTATACTAAACAAAAATAAATCTATGAAATTCTCAGTATATATATGCGTTTGTGTTCTCTATGTTTACACCATAGATGTGTAATTAGCAGCCAAAACCTTTCCTGAGTTTCCAGTCTCTCTCAAGGAATCGAAATATAAATATATAAAAATGAAAAATAAGAGATAGATTTGTTTGGATAAAGAATTCAATCGAATCTATCAATTGATTGATTGACTCGACTTTCAATTTTCGTTAAGAACTGTATTATTAGATTTGGATCATAAGAGGTATTATAATATATATAAAAAAAGATGAAAAATAAGATTAGAAAAACACGACATTAGCTGTAATTTTATTCATAAACACAAAAAATTAGTGGCATTAAAATGGTGTAGAAAATTATGAGCCCTTTAATAGCTCATCAGATGTGGAGTAAAAATCTCATCAAAAAAGAGTCTGAAATAATGATATGAAATCAGAAAAAATGAAATTTTCAGTAAAACAGTAGAGAAATGAAAAACAAAAGGAAAGTGAAAGCATTGTATATAATATTTGGTTGAAAATAAGTGAACAAAAACTCAAAGAAATTTTGTTTCTTGTGGCACAAGACTGACCACTGGAGCAAAAATACTACTATTATATAAGTTTTGAGTTCATAGCTGTGCACCATTGCTATGCTGTGCTGTGCAGTCATTCATTGTGTTTACCTCATTAACGATGAAAAGCAAAACAGAATAGAATAAGAAAAGAGAGAAAACAAAAAGAAAAGCAAAAATCTAGAGAATAGTATAGAAATATATAAACGAATATTATATTTCTATATCACATATATATTTGTTGGTCCAAAAACAGAGATACAGCGTCTAAAGCCGGTGCTCACATACATTAGACATACTCTGAAAGACAGTGACATTTCATAGCAATTGGAACGACAAAAATGATAGTGCAGTGAAAGCAACTGTAAGGATGCAAAATGAGAGGACAGGCAGATAGAGCACAGGCTAAAGCAATAGATTGGTGTATTGCATGTCTCTGCTGTGTATATGTGTGTTGTGTAGGACAGAGATGCGGATGCAGTAGTCATTGATGCGGTAAAATACATGTGCATCCGATGAAAAGACAGGAGACGTCGACCAGAAACAAATGGTATCGCAATGTTATTGTTGCACATAATAAGTGATAGCTCTCCAGTAGTATCTGTCCGGCCATTCAGTCCAATATCACAAACGAGTAAACTCTGGTATCGAATCTCATGAGAGAGTTCAACACAAAACTTATTTCTTTTAAAACAAATGAATTTCAATATTTTCGGCTCAAAAAACATAAAACAAAAGAAAAGAAAAAACAAAAATAAAATTTCGTTTTTAATCCAGTGATCAACGAATCGATATTCTTGTCGTGGATTTCATTCTAAGCGTTGGCCAAAAAAATCAATCAAAAATTCTGTTCACAACAAAACAAAAAAAGTTTTATATATAATATTGAGAAACAAAACAACAAAAGTGGAGAACAGTATTCAAAATATTTGAATTATTCGTGAAATTAGATCAGGAGTTCGTGTGAAGGGTTTTATTAATAGAAAAATACAATTTTGAAAATTCCAAATATTTTGCCACAAAAACAAACGAAGAGTTATATTCAGAGCAAAAACGAATTGAATTTGAAAATAGTTTAAAAATCGATTTATTATTTGGAGTTAAAAATCAGTAGTAGTTATCGATTGGAGATTTTTGCCTCTCTCTGTCCCCTAATTGAATGATAAACTGAATAATCGAAATATTGGCGGATAGAGTGGACTGAAGGAAAAGGTCACAACTGAAGTAATTTATGAGATAAGGCTCGCAATGGAATGAATCGAATCAAAAGAGAGAACCAAAAGAGAAGAATCGATAAACTAGTCTATAGAGTGAAAGAGAAGGCCATAAGAGAACCGCTAACTTATGATATGATAGTAACAAAGTTTTTGTGTCCAAAACGTTGGACTCACTGTAAGGATCATTAGGCACAGAGACGTTACGACTAACTCAACAAAATGGACACAACAGCCAAACGACATGCAAAGACCAGCAATAGTTATGTGTTGTGTCCGCTGTTTCATAAAAGAAGACTAAAACGCTAAATAAGCCTAAATATTATGGACAGTGAAACTCGATCTTAGTATTAGTCACTAACAATACTATCTGTCCCTTCGACTTATCATCATTTGGTTGGTCAGAGCTTTCACTCATTATTACTATCGATATGTGAATCCAATGGACTGTCAATTCTTTTGCCTTTTTATTTGTCTCAAATATTTATTAATGTTATTCACAGTGAAAATGGTCGACACCTAAGCACTGGTGTCAAACACACAGTAGTAGTGATGCAAATAGACAACAGGTCAGTGTTATTGCATTCCGAAAATACATTTAACAAACACTACAATCAAGAAATATAACAAAAATATTACGAATGGATTAAAATGTAAATCAATAGAAAAAAGTATTGAATTTTATGTGATTTTCCAAACCGTGTTTGACATTAAATAATGTTTTTAAGGCAACAAAATATTCAACACAAAAATCAATACATATATTATATGGCTGTGTATTGATAAGTAGGTTCGCCTGTAAGCTGGTCTCCAGTGCCAACCTCAGCATCTCTAGTATTTTTCTTATTCAAAGCACATGCATTTAAGTTATTTCGGTCACTTTTTCATTTTGAGATTCATCCATCAGCCCATAAATATTCTACGAGTCAGAGCTCTTTCCTACTGAATGAAAGATACGCACAGAAAGAGAGAGAGAGAGAGAGAGAGAGAGAGAGAGAGAGAGAGAATGTTGTGTAAAGGCCAGGCATAGAGAGGTTGTAGAGAAAGAGAAGAAAAAGAGGAATCAGTGACGTTCTTAAGTGCATCGAAACTCTCTCTTCAAAGCAATAGTTGGTGTTTGCGATCCAAAGGATTTTAGAAATCCTTTTGTATGAAAAAAATGTTGAAAATAATGGCACAGAAAGAGAAGAATGAAGAGAAGAATACATTGAATATAAGGCCAAAAAGGATGGACCGATGGATACCTTTACACAAACAGTGATGTCTGGCTTTCTTGCGAATGAAGATATATAGATATATAGAGTTTTCGATTTCCTTTTTGGAGAAATGCATAAAACATTTACTTTTATTCCGAAAATATATTTCATGCGATGCCTATGAATACAAAGACAGAGAGCACTGGTATGACAATGAATGTAATGGAAGTCATAATTACATTTATAGCGAAACAAAATTTGATTTTTAATTCAAAAATCTGGTGACGGCTCACAAACAGATGAACACAAGCGTGCGATAGCTTTAAAACCAAAAGCATTTCACAAAAAAAATCTAATGCACGGGTAGTCTTATTCTGTGTATAAGAGTCATATCAGAAGAGAGAGAAGAAAAGTATAAAATTTTTAAAGAAATAAAAGGAAAGTAAAAAAATAAGAAAAAGAAAAACAGTGAACACAAAGAATAGCGTTTGTGTGTAATGTTGTAGAGCTTTAGATGAGAGAAAGTTTGTGCTCTCTTTAGACCTGATTCTTGTGCTTCTCTTGTGATCAAAGCTCACCAGCGATGGAATCGAGAGAAGAAAAGTTTCATTAGATTCAAGCACTCCATGGAAAGTAATTGTCTGATAGAGAAGAGAGAGCACAGCAAAGACTAGGAGAGGGAACGGCCCATTGAGACTCGAGTATCCTTTTACTTACGAAACACACATTCGTAGACAAACACAAACACATTGAGTGAGAGAAAAAATAAGAGAAAATAAGAGAAAGAGAGAAAAGAGAGCAAAAGATAGCGATAGAGAAGCGGATAGAGAATAGAGAGAAAACCAATAGAGAAATGCAATCAAAAGTTCGCAATGGATTTGAAGCCTATCTTTGAATTAAAAGAGAAAGAAAAAGGAAATTTGGGGATTGCTTTTGATAAAGACTATTGAATTGCGAACCAAATAAATATATATCGAAATGAAGATATTTTTTAAAGAAAAAAAGAAAAAATTCTTTGGAAACGAAAAACCTTAAGACTAACAGTAAATGAGAAGACGAACAGAACAGAGGAATAAAATATAAAAGATATGAGAGATCTTATATGAAAGGCATAGACATTAGTAATGAGATGGTAGGCAAATGCCACCACTACTGAACAGAATAACAGTAGTTGTGCTGCAATCAAATTACATTCATTTATCTTAGTTTTAAAAAAATGCCAACATTTGAGTTAAATCGTGCGTTTCATTCATTGCGGCACTGAATTAATTTCTTTTAAAAGACATCTTAACTCAGATAAAAAAAACGAGAAATAATAAGAAATGAGAGGAACTGTTAGACTGAGGCATAAGAATATTCTCATTCAGTAATAAACAATAGGCTTTTGGCCATAGATTCCATTCTAAAGGCAGCCATTAATATAAAAATCTATGTAAGAGTTCTGCGGAGAAATGAGAGGATAATGTAATCCCTTTCGCCCCCGAATTGAGAAAAAAACAGTTTCTCTCAGAAATTCTTAATTTATTCAAACTTTTGTTTAGTGGAGCGTCAAAAACAAAAGAGTTCATAGGATAGGGTTTCACGAGAATAATAGTCGCAAAAATTCTAGTCTTACAAAATGTTTGATAGCGTAGAGGACTTTCTCCTCAATCAATGATAGAATGAGTGGAATAAGGGATGAGTGAAATGACTGAATCAATGAAAGGCTACCCGAAAGCAGTTTAAAATATTTTTTAAAGCTCGCCATAAGAATATGAGTGTAATTCTGATTTCACACAACTCTGAACTCTTCTCACATACGAAAGAGTATAAGAAATTTAGTGTTAAATAACACAAAAAGGCATCGGTTTTGAAAAATTTTTGAGATATGACTGAAAGGAATGGAAGAGAATGTGAATCGAAAGTAAGAGAGAGAGAGAGAGAGAGAGAGAGAGAGAGAGAGAGAGAGATTACCTAACTATTCATAATAGAAAAGCAGAGCACAACCTCTCGAAACAATTTTGGCAAAAAAGTTGGTTTGCGTTGTTTGTCTTGGATTCCATCACACACTTCATTAACTTCTCATTCCTATGCAAATGAGAGCCCAAATGAATACTGTTTTCATCTACTCTTATAGAGTTTGCTTTTAAAAATCATTTGCTATTCTTCTGGTTTTTCAGATATAAAAATCTATTTTTGCATTCAATTCAATGTTATTCACAAAATAAAACTCTCATTTGAAAACTCAAACTATTATTTTTACACAAAACAGTGGAGCAAAAAATTGATTCACATTTAACCTAATTCTGAGAGCCTTTTCATTACACAAAAAAACTATAAACAGAAAGGAAAGTAAGAAATGAAGTAAAAAACATATAATAAATATACGTTTTTAACGATTTTATAATCTATTCACACAATACAGAAATCAATAGAAATTTTTTTTGTATTTAAATCTTTTGTTAGAAAATAAATGCATTGAAAAAATAAAGAGAGAAAAACAGTTTTTCAGTTTATTTGATATTTATATTTCTCTATTCAAACAATTGAAGTAATATTTTTAGTGCAAAATGTATTTAACGATAGGGTTTTCTAATGGCTTTTGAAAAGAGAGCTGTGAAGTGAAGCACTCATCAAATGTTTGTATTCACAGCAATAGTGTAAAAATGAAAACAAAACTCGAGTGAAAAAGTATTTTTCATACGAGAGTTAATTAAAGTTTTTAGAGTATGTAAAGCCCTAAAACACTGGGAACAGAGAGAAGAAAAATCTTATCTAATGTAAGAATATATTGGATTCAGCGATAAAAGTGATGCAAAAATTTTCGCTCTAAAATCACTCTTTCCTTTCATTTATTTTTTGTTGTGTGAGAGAGACTAGAAATTTGGAATTACACTCAAAATACTATCAAAACAAGAACTAAACACTCGAAACAAACTCGAAAAATGTAAACAAACAGACAAACCATATATTTGTTTATCGAATGTATTGTTAGATCAGAATTCACTTTAAATTAATTACTTTAAAACATTGGGTTTCCGTTTTGGTGTTTAGTAAATACAATATATTTCTAAATGAAAAATATGTTTCATTTGGAGACACGAAAGAGAGAGTGAAAAAAAAGATAAATACAAAAGTGAAACATAAATATTACATACAATAAGAGGGAAAGACTGTCGACAATCAAAATAATTAAAATTGAAATTTTAAGTAATGAGAAAATTTGCGGTAAAATTAATGAAACATAAATAAGAGTCAGGTTTTTGGTGAAGAGTTCACATAAAGAACAGAATCGAATTGATTTTGAAAGAGAAACGTATAGTTTGTCTGTTTTTTGTGTTTAGTTTTCGCAGACATTTAGTTAGTTATCTCTTTTTGAGAACATTGTTATAAACAATTTCTGAATGAATGGCTAAGAGTGACATATACTTCATGTGTCACTACTTGTTGCTAAAGACACACAACTTTGACGGCGGAGAACAGTTGCGATCAGAACAGACACTATGAAGAATAGAGAGACAGACAGAAAGAGTAAGAGAGTGGTTGTGTTCGGGGGTATAACTTTGTCTACTGTCTCATAGTCTGTCTAAATAAATGCTAATTTATCTCTTCTGACACTTGAGTGTCGCACTTATTGAAAGGATTAATCTGTTTTACAGCACAGGCTGTGGTTAAGCCAACTCTTCATATATTAAAACTTAAACATTGATAAGAATCGCAGCGAAAAAATAAATTCATGTATTTCTGTCCGCAAAGCATACAATTGAATGAAAAATGTATTTTTTTAAACAGAAATATGTATTTATGTTTCATTCAATTTATTCACAGATTATTTATTTGATTTGAAAAGTTATTTTTGCGATAAATTCTGTGTTTTCACTAAATAATAAGATTTAGAGGAAACGGAAGACCAAAACAGAAACTTATTTAAACATAACATCAAAAAGATTTTGAAAGAAAGAAAAATAATAATAAATTGCGATTTCTATAAGGAATCGAAATAAATAATAGAATTGATTTTGTGTTCTGTGCTGTGACTACAGATTCAAAATTCATATGTATTTTTGACAGTATCTATGAGTTGAATAAAAAGAGTCAAAAGAAAATAATGTGAATAAAAAAGTTGGACTAACGTTAAACAGAGAGAGAAAAATATTGGATAAAAAATGTTTTCAAAACAGATTTTTTTTGAATAGACATTCACTTTGCCATCAATTCAAACAGAGATAAAAAGTTGGCTTCTCTTTTGAAAATAAATATATAAATATAAAAAATAAAATTATTGGCAACGAATGAGAGACAGGTGTAGTCCCTAATATCGAGGCAACAAAATATTCATTCAAATACATACATACAATAAAATAGATATTGAGAGAGAGAAGAGAGGAAAAGGGCATAAATATATTGTGAGGCAAAGAATATAAGCAAAAATTGAATACAATCTATAACTATAACTATTCAAAGGCACAGACATTGACTAAAGAAAAGAAAGACTACTGATTTTCGGGCACATATTTATTGCCATCAAATACTGTATAAGAATAGTGAGTAGTCTTTTCCAATCGATTGGCGCTCAGTATTGCAGTATATTATTGTGAGTGAGAGTCGAAAGAGAGGACAATATTTAAAGTCTACTATTGCTATAAAAATAATATAAAAATCGCCTGAAGTTTAAAATTGTAGTGAAATAGTGTTTGCAAAAGTAGAACGCCTTCTGAGAGAACAGGGCTATGATTGTGGTCTCTTATCACAGAGAGGACAGTTCACCAATAGTTGGAATTCCATTTTTCATTTGACAAACATTTGACATAAGCGCTGAACTATTTTTTACTCAAAAAGTTTCTATTATTTGAATATTTTTCGATCACATCTTTCACTCTATACTTAACAAAAACTATTAGACTGTAGTTTCAAAGAAAAATGTCTTTACTTTCTCTCTTAGAACAGACCATTAGTATTGAATGTTTTAATTGAATTAAAAACAAATCAAACTCCAAACTCATTAAAGTTTGAATTAAGTTTTAAATATAAAATTAAATTTTACTTATTTTTATGTTTTCATTCAATTTTCTAAATGATATGTTTATATAAGATATGCCAAAATTTTTCCACATTTCGTTTTGTTTTCAATGAATAGTCAGAACAAAAATTTCAATTCAAGACTGAAACGATTGTTGACTCAAACCATAGACTAAGAGATAGAATGAATCCATTGTTTTCTTACCTACAATAGAATGGGAAGAAAAATGTGAAATAAAATTATTAGTTATTTCATCAAAAAATATATAACATTAATATGAATGAGAGTCAGGAATAATGAATCAAAATTATATCAAAAAATAATTATATCTCTATATTATGGGAAGTGATGACAAAAACAAGAATAGAAGGCGAGAGTTGAGGAACAATATTATTCGGAAGACGTATTCATTTGATAATATTAAAAAAATTGTGAACACAATGAGAGGGCACACACACGAGAGGGGATCCCGACTTAGGAGAGCGTACAGTCATTAATCAATATACTTAACTCGACGATAAATTGCTATCTCTCTATCCTCAAAAAAGGGGTGAACATAACAAGAGTATGAGTGGCTGAGTGTTGAGCCATCGATATTAGAGAATAAGAGACTGATTGTAATAAATTAATAAATAGCTGACAGGTCTAAACACTTAGACGTCACTTTCACTCACGACAAAAAAATAAAAGAGTGCAGAAATCCAGACCCACAGCCATATAAATATAATATGATATCAACTGTTCTTTCGTATTGCTATATGTGTTGACAGTCAGTCAAAAGTCAAGCCATCAGTTGAGGGTTAAAGTATTCAAACGTTTATTTTCTGAGAATTATTGATTTACAGACAAATATATATAAATATTCAGACAAAATGAGGTCTGATTTTTTGTTGCCTCTCTTATCGTTAAAATATTGTGTTAGTGTTCTATGAATTACATTATTCATACACTTGTGTTGGGTATGAAAAAAATTTGATAGATTTTTATTTTATCGCCAAATTATTTCACACTTCTCTTAAGGTCTCTACACTTTGTCTTTTAAATGCGGTATAAATATCAGAATCATTTATTTCGTTTTGAATTTTTCAGTTGACAACAAAAACATGAAGTATTGGCTTATAATTAGTTTTACTATTTATTTGACTCAATAAATATTCTCCAATAAATTCATCGATTCTTAAGTGTATTTTTAAAGATTTTTCTTAGTTTTTATCAAACAAACAGTCGATTGAAATGAAATAAAATAATCGATAAACTCTAGAATTGGATAAAAGTATGGAAATAAAGGCCTTATTCTGAGCATTAGTTGTAATAATGTTGACTCTAATAATCAAAACATATCGTCAGCCAATTAGACTTTGAATGAAGAGAAGAGATCCAAAAAGAGAGCCAAAAATCAAATTAAATTATAATTCTCTAAAACAAACATTAGAAAAGAGGAATAGATATAATGCACAGTATGTGAGTGTTTTGCAGTAAAGCACAAGTGGGCAGTCGAGTAGAGTCGAGTCATTATTCATATTTTTCAATAATGCAAATAAGAGCTCAGTTTCGTCTAAAAACACTGAAAATAGTTTTAAAGCCAAACACAATGTGAGACAACAGAGCGAAAGGCTTTTTGGCCTAAATTAACTCTTATTGCAATTTCAGTAAAACCTAAAGGAAAGCCATATTCTGGTAGTGTATATGTGAGGCGGATAATTAGTTTTGTGCCAATATTGCTCTTCTTATTACTCTTACTCTCAATGCAAATATTCTCTACAATTCTCTTCTCAAATACAAGAGAAGACTTTACGCAAACACAGACTCCAAACGATGCGAAGAGAGAACACTGAATGGAGAGAGAGAGAGAGAGAGAGAGAGAGAGAGAGAGAGAGAGAGAACGCAGAATGGTATGCAATGTGTGTTATATCGCATCCAATGCCTACAGTTTTATGGCTCTGAAATTGTTATTCTTGTATTCAATCGATTATATTTCCCGTGAATTTAACACTAAATTAGTGTTTACACAAATAACACAATACAATGAAAGCCTATTATTTTATTATCGAAATCTTCACTTAAGAAAAGTGAAAAGATTTTAGATTTAAAAACAATTGAATAACAAATAGTAGAAAATATAATAAAAAAGAAAAATATTTGAATTGAAAATAATGTGAATAAATAAATGAAAATTTGGATCAAAATTAGTTCGTATAATATTTTGGTATATAATAATAGGTAGAGAATTGTGTCTGAAAAAGGCAGGTCTATGTGATCCATGTCAATTAGGCACATGAATCATATGCAAATATCGTGTGTTGATATCAAACACTCGCACAAAACCCATTGAAGAGATAGATAGAGACAGAGAGTGAGAGACACATACAAAATGATGCATTAGTTTGAGTAAAGGTTGGGCCGACACACACACTCACAACACATACAATACTATTATTATGACGACTGTTGGCAATAGAGTATCAAAAGTGAATAAAAACTAATACGTATTTCAGAGTCGCTATTATTGTGTTGTGCTGTGCACTAACACTAATATTTTTGGTCAGCATGACTACAGTTTAATGGCTGCCAATACAACACAATGGGAATTACGTGAGAGGAATGCCTGACTGTGCCCATAGACCCTTCCGTAATGTCTATAACCGACAATATTTACTGCAATTCTTTTTTATTATTTTTGTGTATCTCTGGTCTCACACTTTTACGGCAATCATTTTTTCCAATGACTATAACTATCATAACCTTTACTAACAAATGGCAAGTGAACCGTTGTCTTGTATTTGGCCACACATATAGACCGGCCATCAAATGGTAATACTGTTATCGATGACATTACTCGTAAAATAAGCCCAAAGTAATAAACTTCAACAAACCGTAAAGTAACTCATCAACAACTTTAGACAAAACATAATATATTGCTATTGTATTAAAGGGATACTCTGTGCTCAGCCATTCTTTCACTCTTTCACTCTCTAAATACAGGCGCTCTAAAATTGTAAGTCCGAAGCGATCATTAAGTCAATGATATTCCAATATATTGTGTGTTCAGTGCATAGAAATTATTAAATTAATTAATAAAAGCCTTTAGAATACAGTATTGAATGACATAATAATATTGAGCCATAAAATAGTGAACGAAAACTTTTGACTCAAACTCTTATTTTTAGTTCCAAAAGGACAGAGAAAATCATAAATCAAGGGTTGGATTTAGGAAAACGATGGCTTCTCTATTGAAAAGCTGAGTAAATATATTAGTTTTTGAAGAAGAGTATAGACCAGTGAATAGAGTAGATTGTGTTGTGCTGTGCAGTGCATTGCATTCTTTGGGAACGATATGTAAATTATGCGTTCGTTGCGATTAATTACTTTGGAATTAGTAATTATGGCACAACTGGTAAATGAAATCATTGAATTCGTAACGTTGTTTGGGGACCACAACTCATTAGGATATATACTGCACTCTCTCTACTACTCCAACCAGAGCCTAGTGATCAAAGCCAGTGCCAAACTCTGAAACAGTTCCCAAACACAATGCCATTACTTTTGTACAAAATTATTGCAAATTATTGTGCGATATATTTGCCTTTAAAACAGAATATTTTAAAACACTAATAATAGTAATGATATACTCATTCTTTGAGTCTTTCCTCTCTATTTTTTACCCACTCTTTTGCATTCAAAATAAAGTTTCAAAATTATAAAAATAACTTTTCATTCATTACTACACTCTTTGGAGAGACTGAAAAAAACGAGAAGAATATATATTTGAAGAACATTTTAGGCTTCACTTAATTATCTTTGAAACGATAAAAATCTCAAATATTTCGTTTCATTTAAAGTTGATTTCAAGAGTCTATTCTCTCAATGGAATCGTTGAGATGGGAACTGAACTGAACGCTAGCGATACAAACGACTGAACCAACGATTTCTTATTTAAAAATTAACTGTTAGTATCATTTGGCAGACAATCATTAGTGAACACCATTGATATGATAGAAGACTGGATCCAATACACACAAGAAAGCAATAGTTTGGAGAATAGAGAGACAAAAAACGAGTGAATCATATAATAAAAAATTGATTTAACGCTAAACAAAACCTTCCATTAATGGCAAAACACTAAAAGGTTTTTACGGTTATATAAAAAGAGAAGGCGAACAAAGAACAGCACAGACACGAGATTATGCAATACTAATGAAGAGACAAAAACACAGCACATCCACACATGAGTCGAACCGCTGGAAGATCATCATCGATGGTCTTCTAGTTAAGGGGAAATATAGATATAACACAACAGATATATATAACTTTTGATAATAATGTGTCTGTAAGTGATAGCCCACTGAAAAAAAATCTTTCATTTTTTTGTTCGGTCCAAAGTTATGTCACCCGAAAGTAAACCATTAGTGGAAGCACTCAAACTTTGTTTGTGTATAACATAAATATATCTAAAGTTTTTATAATACAATATATATATCGTAAGTCTAAAGTGGAAAAACATTATAAAATATTTCTTATAAAATACAACTTTTATGATATATATAAGTATTGGAATCGGAAAAAGGCAACAATTTTTTAACAATTTAGAGGACCAGTAATGGTCTTAAAAAAATATGAAGGACTATATATTTGATAGTTTTGAGTAGAAGGAGAGTAACTGTTAGAGGGGCTGGTGTTTGGCTTTTTTTAGTAGAATTCAAACCCTGAGCTCATACTCATAGTTTTTGTGGTTTTTATCTTTGTATTAAATAATAGCAAAGAAGAAGAAAAACATATAAACCGACAGAAAAAATCATAAGTCAAGTATTAGTGGTATACGTGTGTGTTGTGTATGATATAGTTGTACATCAAATGTGTGACATTTGCCTTCATTTGTCTCCTGACACCAGCCATTGTCAAAGTTGTCAGATTATTGTTAGGATTTGACCAAAACATGTCTGTCCCTCTCTCATGTCTGGTACATCGCCAACATAGAGATCAACACAACCACTACTAACTTATCTTACGTGCAATGTTTCAAATGAATATCACTTTAGATCAAACATATATCAGACTCACAAACAAAACAAAAAATATGAGTTCATATTATAAGACGGATTACACAATTGTTTTGGTCGACACACAGATCCGATATCATTGACAGTATGTAAGCATTTATTATCTCCTCTAAGAAAATGCCACAATTTATGACTAACTCTCGAGTCTAACGCTTTAAATTAAAAATATAAATGTCAGCATGCTAATAATGCACAATATATTTCAATACCATTTTTATTGAACACAACTTTGTTTTGTTTTTTGTCTAAAAAATAGACATAAAAAAGAGAAGAAACAAATTTTAAAATAGAAAATGTATTTTCGATCGCAAAACAAATTATGAATTTATTTGTCTATAAAATGATTGATATCTGAATTCATGTGCTATTATTCCAAAATTGATTGAATGCCTGAAAATTTTCAACAATTTTATCAAACATTGTATACATGATTGACTTCAAAGTAATCAAAAACTGTTATTATTTACATTTGATTGAACTAAAAGTGAATGAAATTTGTTTCTCTTCTCTCTTTCTCTGGTAATAAATGTATGAAAAAACATAACAGGAAATCAAAACTGAATAAACAAATTACTTTCTAAATCGATAGAAAAGGTTATATTTATTGAACCCCTTATTGTTATTATATTTGGTAATAATATTGACATCAAATTATCGATAGTTTTGTTGTTTCCTTATTTCCAAACGAAAGCACATAATATAACAATAATAATGACATTAAAGTTGGAAATGAATGGTAACTAAAGCACATGAAAAGTGTTATAACCATAACATGAGAGAGTGGTGGTCATCAGTTAATGACGACCCGATGGGAACCCAAAATTACTCCACTCTTTCCAAACGAATAAGAAAGATATTAACGCTTTCATTATAAACGAATAGGAAATCAATCAATTATTGCAATACATTTCTCAGAGAGTAATAAAAGGGATAAAACTCACAGAAAGAGAATTATAATAACAATAATAATGATATTATGAGAGAGAAGGCTATAAAAAGGGCAACAAATGGATGGTTAGAGTCCAATGCAATGCAAAGACTAGTCTACTCTACTGGCGCTGAAAATGTATTGCACTTTTTGGGGATACTATTGACGAAATGAATAGCAATCCCTATATAAATGTCGTTCACATGATTTGCTTTAATATATCCTTAAGAAGAGTGAATTACAATAAGAGATGCCTTTTAGTAAAGGGATCTGAGTGTACAATGGCTTCTAAATTCATAGTCAATAATAAGTGCACAGACAGACTGAAAAAGAGCACAACAACAACATCATACCAGAGCTGAGAGCTCGTGCTAATGCACATTAATAATGTATGAGATGGAGAAGAGAGTGAAGAGTGCGAGTGCGAGTTTGGACAGTCTAAAAAGATGAAAAAATTGGTGGCGCATAAGGGATGAGCGCCACAACACGATTCATAGGCCAAACACATGGATGAGAGCGACAAAACAGATTCACTGATTTTAATGATTATTCCCGTTCTTATTGAGAGTTCCATAAAGTTTTTTGACTCACAATTTCAGTCTTCTATTCATTTATATATATTTCTGTATTTCTCCTACACTTCTGTATTCAGTTCTGAAAACAGTTTTTCTCATTTTTTCTCTCATTTCTCTCATAACACCAAATGTAGAGAAAAGAGAGAAAGAAAAAAGTTTTTCTGCACTACATTTCTAACTCCGACACTATCTTTAGAGAGCGCTCGACGTTTTCGAAAACAGTACTGAAAATGTTATCTATAAATAGATATATGAGTTTTGGGCTAAAAATGAAAGTCTTATATAACTGTCGGATAGGCGAAGAGAAAGTGAACATTTTGTTGGAGGAAAAAACACGGTTACAATCATTGCGAGCCTTTTTTGATCAAATATGACACCATTGAGAAGGAAAATATCCAATAAAGAGGAGAAAATGAAATTTATTGATGAGTTTCCAGAATTGGCTTCAATTGCAATACTACACAAAACCCAATATATAGACATACATAAGACAAGACACACACATGAACACTGTGCACAGACACAGAGCACAGCCATACAAATCCACCTGAAAATATATCGGTTTCAATCTTTCATAGTATTAGAGGTTATTCTTATACATAATGGATGACAAACCGAATGCAAATTGAATGCTATCTAAGGCTTACAGTTTGGGTAGGGGTTAGGGTTCGACAGTGAAGTCCCCCCATAATCAGACTTCACCGCATGAATTGTAATATTGAATACAATAATATTACTGAATATTCTGTGCTAACAAATGTCAGTTAAGCCATAGAGATATGAATCACTGATTAAATTCTCTGTAAATTGATTTTCATAAATAATTTTTGAATAAATATTTTTAATGAAACAAAAATGTGAGACAAATAACAAGAGTATAGTATTTGAGCTGAAAGTCTAAAAATTTCTCATTTAATTATAAATATATTGGCAAAGATTTTTCATACAAATCACTGGCTCTTAAGGAATAAGAGGCAAATCTTATATTTATTTTGTGAGTTTCACACAAAAATTCATTGATAGGGCCTCTGATATGGCAGTTAAAGTTGGAGTCTCTTAACAAAAATAAATAAACAGCGCTTCAAATGGTAGAGTCGAAGGAAAAATATTACTTTCGACGATACTTATAGATAGGAATTGAGAAAAGAGAGCCAAAAATATATAACAGAGTGGAAAGGGAGAGAGGGAACAACCAAATAATAATAACTAATAATGAGTTAATGGCATCCATTGATATAATAGTAATGAAATTTTGCAAAATTAAGTATAAAAACAAAATGGTTTGCAATCAATAAAATTAGTGTTTGTTTTGAGAGAACAGCACGAAAGCTGATTGAGAGGTCACACCATCAGAGAAACGGTTGATTTTTGGCCTAATTTTTACCGTATGTTAAGTCAGTCATTCAGACAAATTGTCAAATAAAGTGTATAAAAGAGGAAAATAAGGACAGAATAACATATTATATACACATAAATGATTGCACGCAAATCTATACCAAACACAGCAGCGACGGAACGGACCGTCAAATAAAATAATAAAAAATAAGGCAAATATTGAATAAAACACACACAGAATAGTGTATGAAAACATTCATTTGTCTTATCCCTATGACAAGATGGCAACGAGGGGGCGGTCACGGGGGTCATCGGTCGCATCAAAATTATTTTGTGAAACGATGGATACATTTGATAAACGAATCAAACGGAATATATATGAGAGGAGAGGC
>LBFM01003027.1:2632-16038 GCA_000988765.1 Achipteria coleoptrata | reverse complement strand
CGGCCACCACTTTAAACGGGCCATTTTAACTATTCCTGGACCCCCTTAGACCGACCACATCTGCCAATAAGGAGAGAATCCAAAAACAAAAAACAAATAATCGATAATTTATGTAAATATGTTTTTCAATCTATTGGTATATCGAAGAAAAAATTGTAGTCAAAAGTTTTAGTTCGATATTAGAGAAAAAAAGTGAACCCAAATTCAATAATAAAAAAAAAGTGAAATAAGACATAAATAGAGTGCCAAAAGTTTTATGCTTTGAATTAAATTTTAAGATGTCTTAAATAATTCAGATGTGATACTAAAAGAGCATACAAATGACCAAGGGAATTATAACTATCATTTCACATTAGATTCTTGTACTGAAAGAGGAAAAAAGATCAATAAATTTCTTCTAATATTCAATAGACGTGAAGACAAAACAAAAAAAATTATGAAAAATAGTCGGAAAATATTCTCCTCTATTCCCATAGCATTACCCAAAGGAGCATAAATTCAGTGCATTCTTGTCAGTGGACTGACCATTGGTTTTGATATCAGTGTTATAATACGTGACATAAATTGATTGTTAAAATAATAATTTTGAGTTTTCATTTGCTAACAGTACTGGCAATCGATTGATGAAACTCTACATTGAATATAGAGCTCTATATTCACAGGAAATGAGATTATTTTGATTCTTATCACGCCTTTCAATGATTAATAATTTAACGAAAATATTATTTCCTGTGCTCTACGACTGCAAACTGACATTTACTTCAATATTTTGTTTCTCAACAGAAGAAGAGTTCTCTTAATTTTGGTTCAGAATAGAAGAACAATATTACAGAAGTGATTCTCTCCTTATTTCACATTTTCCGAGAAATAAAGAACTTCTTAAGCAAACAGAATATAAAAAGAGGGAAAATAATTCCCTTTCGTGTACTAAATCTTCATATAAAACAATTACGAATAAATAAATTTATACAAATATCCATTGAATTTATGAATAGAAAACATTGATGAATCAGATGCACCATGCTCATTTGGCATTTCATATAATTAATTATAAGACTCATAAACCTCTCGGAATTGATTTAAAGGAAACCCTCACTCAATATTGGAATTGTTGCAAGTATGCATAATGCAATATCACAAAATTAATTGACAAATCTTAGAAAAATATAATAATATTTAATCTTCAATATTAATACAACGAATGTAAATAAAGTAAACTAGCAATCGATTGAACAAATTTAATATTTTATTTTAAATATAAATTATATATTAGTAGATATTTTTCAAAAAGCCATTTCCGAAACGAATTGAAAACTGAGGACATTCCTAATTAGGATGAAATATGTCAACCAATAGAAATGTGTGGAAACTTTGAATAAATTAGTTATAAAACTATGTAATTGAAATGTAATTCTCATAATTCACATTAAAATCGATTTGAAGAAAAATTAGCCATAAATCTCCTCTAAATTATAGCCTCACATATAATATGAATTTATTGGTAAGAAAATTAAAAACAATGAGAGCACAGAATAAAAGATAAAATGAAAGTCTTTTCTCTTAGAGAAGAATACAAAAGAAAATAGAAAAGAATATTTTAATAGATATCCAACAAAAATATTTATCGATTCCTTTCTCATCTCTATTTGAATTCAGTCCTAACAGACAGACAGAGCGCTAACAATATTTTATTTGAGTATTTCGATAGCATAGAGAGTAGTGATATAAATGGAAATCACAAAATTGTGACTTTTGAATGTTAACAGAGCAAAAAATGAGCAAAACGTTCAATAATAATATGTCATTTTTGGCAAATTCTCGTTTTTATTTCCTCTCTTTCCCAACAGTTCCCAACAGTTCTTGCAATGTTTTTCAATCGATAAAAATTCAATTCAAAAGATAATTCATTTATTAGATTATAATTATTATTTTGCGGCAATAAATTAAATTAGAATGTAATTTAGATTATAGCCTTGCTCGTTATTGCCAATTGTTTTTATGTCCTTAATATTGTTGATTGAAAAATCCAAGAACACTCAATGGTTAAGGGGTTGCACAGAATAAAACATCTATTTTTTGTTTTACATAAAGTTATTATCCAATCGCCAGTTATTATGAATATAATTGCAATGTTTTTGATAAGATTTAATGCATACAAAAATTATGTTACCGTTTGTTAAATATCTGCCATTTATGTAAAAGAGTTTTTTAGTCAATTCTGTACTGATTCTGGGCTCGACATTCATTTCTGGAGCTCATAAATGACAGTCATTTGTGTTTTTAATACAATCTATTTTTTATATTACAAACTTAGAGCTCTGGTAGAAGAGTATATGAGTTAAATTGTGGCATAAATTGAAATTATCAATAATAGTATCTCATTTAAAATGTCTCATATCTCGGGCACAGGAATACACACTGACTAAGGAATAACTCGCTATTAGAGTAACTGTCAAATTAAAGCAAAATGAGGGAAAGGCTATCACAAGAGTTAGGGAATAGATTTTATTCTTTATCTGTTTATTGTACAAAAAGAATGTAATTTAGTTGAGGTCTGACTGCTGTACGACAAAAATCACATACAAAGTGCTGGAGTATTGCATATAAAATGAATTGTGTCTACAATTAGTCACAGTTGTGATGATATACTACTCCAGTGATAGTAATGAAGAATAATTGAGATTACAATACAATACATCAATGATTAAGCAATTAGTTATTTAGTGCAGTGCCAGCGCACAGATGCAAATCAGATAACAGTGCTATTCATTGGACACAACAAATATCTGACACCAGAAGAAACATTAATTTATTTGTTGCGTTAAAAGTATTGCAATTGTGATAAGAAAATAAGTGCTTTTTGGCTAAAAGTCACAAAACAATCGATAAGAGGCTCGACAGAGGAAAAAACACCCGTTGTTTGGCCATCGAGTTCTCTGTTAACAACATTAGTCACTAATGTTTTAACAGCTTTTGTAAATATAATATCAACACTCGATGACTCTCTGATGAAAAATAATGGAACAGTAGTTTTGAAAATTAATACAAATATAATATTATATTAACAAAAAATTGATGTAATTCTGGGCTCTGATTAGAAAACAAGAAAAACACAAAAACAAATAAACACTTTTTAAAGGAATCGATAAGTAATGGGATATAAAGAAAGTGAAAAATAGTTATGAAATAAACAAAAATAAGACCACTTTTTGGGTATATTTTGCATCGAAATTGTTTACTGACGACAATGTGTTACACAACAAAGCGATGGAAAAACATATTTATATAACATTTTACTTCTCTTTTTGCTGTTTTTTATGTTTCAAAAGCACTGCTGTCGAGCCTATCAGTGACTGACCACTTGTTTTACTTTGGATTTTCTTTTTTAAATAAGCGATAGTTACAGAACCAGTAAGTGATAAACATCTATATCTGAGGCCAGACTTTTAGAGAAAAGAAATCAGAATCTGAGCTAACGGTCAGAATAATAGTGAATATAAAATAATATAATAGAAAAATATGATCGTAAGAGCCAAATGCTGTCCAAAAACTATGAATTTGTGTGACAATGAATGACACATTCCGTTCAGAACTAATTCATACGCATTTGCACTGCATTTGGACTTTCATCCAAATTATTATATATCGGATTCAAGTATCGGATCGCTTGTCGTCTAAATCACAGACAGTATAATAGATATAATTCATAGGAAATGCTTTGCTATCTGTGCTGTGCTGTTGTCAATCGTATAAATCATAAATAAGTAAATGTTAGTCATTAACATTATTGAACAAAATCCTAAACCAAAGGTCTGTAATCAACATAAGAAACAAAAAGGACAGACATAACACATTCACATATATACGAATTTTTACCATTATTTTGGGTAAAAAATGCTTGGCTTTACATTTATTGAACTTTTATACTCCACATAACATTTGTTGTGCTCTGCTATACTTTAACTTTAATGGCGAGAGTCATGATTTCAGTTCACTTCATTAATTTGTTACCATCTTTTGCTAAACTAATACTTTTGTTGGAACTACTACTTCACTCTTTCCTCTTTTTCTATTTATTGCTATACTTTTTTGAAAAGCACTTCCCTGTGCTCTAAATTTACCGTTACTTTCGCTGTAATTTTTTGAGAGCCTTAACTGAACTCAAAATTAATACTTATGTTTAAGATTTGAACTCTCATACAATTCTCTCTCTCTCTCTCTCTCTCTCTCTCTCTCTCTCTCTCTCTCCTACTAGAGATTTGTGTCATTTAAGAGACAATAATAGTGTTCCTTAAGTATAGGATCGTCGCATCAGAGTATAGATACACAAAGAAGAGCACATCTCATGCTTTTCTTCATCTTTTTTGCTGCTTTGATAACAAAACATCAGAACATATTTTTTGCCCGAAAACGCCTTTCGGCTATTCTATCGATTTTACTTTTCCCGTCAAACAGTTAATTATAACAAGACTTCAGTAGTAAAGCACTACTGCTTTTATTAAACTTTAATCCATTGCACAGAATTGAAAACATAATAAATTAAAAGTCGATTCGCAAAACTATAAACATTTTTTTGGTTGTCTACAAAAGAGATTTGTCTGGAAATAAGAAAAACTCAGTACCAAAAGGGAAGAGACAAAAGTGAGGACAATAGTAAAATAAAAATCTTGTGACAAATCTTAAATCTAAACACTTTGGGCTTATTATGGCTTTTATTCATATATATGGGAACAAACACTGGTGTTTGTGTCGATCGAAACAATCATTTTTCAGGACATAAAACTGTGGCCACACATACATTGAGATAAAGTTAAAACACTGACAGAAAGAGTGAAAAAATGTTTTAACCATTGATTTACTCATGAATTCTAACAAATTAATCAATAAATGTATTGAAAATATTTATATGAAAAAAGTCAAAATACAAATATTATAATATGTGGCGAATATTTAACACTCATTTAATCATTGGGTAAATACATTCCATTTATGGCTTCACTAAAAAAATTATGTATTAATAGATATTTTCAATTGTAGTTTTTGTATATAATTATTATATTTGACAAAAAAAAACTCTTTATTACAATGAATAGCATTTCATACATGTATTGTGTTATAACTCATAATATAACGAACTTTAGAAGAAATATCGTTCCGAATATTTATTAATAGTATTTATACAATAGTAGTAATATTTGGGACACAGAATAATGTATATAAATATATGAATTTTTGTGTTCAATAGTTGTGCTGAAGATTCCCACAAATGATATATTACGGCAACAAAATTATCGATTCTTATAATAGTTATTAAATATATATTTGTATAAATGACTCACATTTTTATCAGTCAATCCGTGAATGTCTTGTAGTAAATGAATGCGATTTTTCAGATGATTTGCTGCAAAATATCTGATATTTAATTAAAAACACATTCTTTCACACAATTAACGATCCGATACTCAAAACAGTCATTAAAATCATTGAAATCATTGTTTTTCAGTTAATTTTGTGTTAATATCTTTTTTGCAAATAAGAGGCAACTCTTGTGTTGCAATAAGAGAAGTATTCTCTTTGTTTGTCTATATTTAACGCAAAAATGATCTTCACTTCAGGTTCTTGTGGTTAACAATTGATAGAAAATATTTTAAGTGGTATTTAAAACATTAAAATCAATAACTGTTTGAAAGAGAAGTGTTTGAAATGTCAGAGAAAACAGTCATTAAATTTATTTTCCAATAATAGTCACAAAAATCTAAAGATGTGGTCATTAAATGTTTGCTCGAATATATTCGGTGTCGATAATAGAGTGGATAAAATGAAAACTTAAGGCTATCATTGAGTAAAACACTCACCAAAACTATGAGCTCACAGTTGGTTCACGAACTCTGGTGTTAACTCAAACTCAATGAGAAACTAAATTCGCGGCACTTTTGCCACACAAAGTGTGTACCACTTATTCAACACTGAGTTTCGGTTAAAATTACGTTAGTATTAGTTCTACCCCTTAACGCATAGTCTGAGCCCTGTTCTGACTTTTCTGTTGGCTGTCTGTGCGCATCATTCTTCCACTGTTGATATCTGTGAACTGTTAGCTCAGACATCCTTACCCGCTATGAATCAGTTGTAATGATCGGCGTTCCTGTAGTGCACACAAGTAGTGCTACAAAATTGCTGTCCATTCATAAAACTGCTGCTCTCTATAGATATTCTGTATAAGTATTTCCAATTATTCTGTTTAAATGATCTATTGTCTAGAATAGTTAATAGTTTGAACATGCTAATATTGGACAACTTGTTTTAATTCCAAACTTAATGGTATATCAAACTTATTTCCAATTGTTTTATATACCATTCCTTTTGTTTGAGAATAAATTGAATGTTATTTAGTCTAAATGTTTGATTAAATTATATTTATTTTATTCTTTATTTCGTTTAGTCGTAAGTAAGTTGTAATTTGAATAATAGTGTCGACACTATTATCCGACAGCTATTCCACACATGAAGTAAACGATAATAAAAGTGTTATGAGATTACCGTTTGATGACATTAAACACTGATTAGAGTCACACTATTATTCATTGCGATTCTTATATAATTCAATGAACTCATTGCTTATTCTGGCCTACATTTTATGACTTTCAGGGATAAAAAAATAGATTTTATTACTATTTATTTTGTTATTTAATTATTACACAAAAACACTGTTATCTTACTATTCAATGCATTAGAGAACAAACAAATCAAATAAATATAGTGTTCATAAGATATTTAGTGAAACTTGTTTTTCTTCGATTACTAATCCATTTCATTTGAGAATATTTTTGAAATAATTTTATAAATAGAATGTGAATATGTTTTTACTTGAATTTTATTCAGTTTATGTTAAAACAAAAACAAGAATTACATTTCCTTTTGTTAACTGAATACTGAAAAAGATATAAATCGACAAAAATAAAAGCCTTTATTTTGGGTTTAAATTCAAAATTGAATCCTAACTTATAGTTATCTCTTATTATTCTTTATATCTGAGTTCAGTTCAAACTGAGACCAAAATAAGAAAATCGATTGTCATATAACTGTTATCGTATAGAGATATATGTCTAACAAATTTTCTCTTTTGAAATAAATAGATGTTATCATTTGAGACATAAACCTATACATTGGATACAATTTTTCGCTACTCTGTCCTCAAATACAATTGGATTTATTGTCGATAGCAGTCAAATAAGAAAGTAATAATCGATTGAAGAGTTGAGTCTATTATTCTATATTATTGTCTATAAGTTGGGAATATTTTTTTTAAATTTTAAATAATTTTTATTAAGTAAAATATGTTTTAAACAAATTTAATAAATCTTTTGATATTTTTTAATTGAAATCTTTTGGATTTATAATTGAATGATATATTGATAACTAAAACATGTTTTCAAATTCGTTGACTTTTGCTAAGAAATATTCATTGAAAAACTTATTCGAAAAATTAATTAATTCATTTGACTCCAAACTATTTTTAGAGTTATTGACTGTTCTTTTATCAATTGCCCAGAGTTCCTGTGCTGAGAGCACATCAGAACAGTTGGGTCTTTCGCGACACAATATATTCGTCATTTTAATCAATTGGTTCCGCAATTCAACCCAATTAGAGCCCAACTCTTCGTTATTCGTTATACTGCTGTCAGAACTGAAAAGAATTCATTCGTTAAATAAATTAAACAAATTTAATACAAACTCACGAATTGATATCGAAGTCAAACAATTCATTACAAATTATACTCAAACTATAGATGTCTGCTTTAACACTGTATTTGGTCTTTCCGTTTAATCCACGGGTAACCTCTGGTGCCATATATTTATACGTTCCCACCATTCTTGTGTGAGAAATGGTTTTGATGTCATCAAAAGTTGCTAATCCAAAGTCGCATAACTTTAAAAACCTCCCGTTTTCAGGTTTTTCAGCGATTAAAACATTTGCGGGTTTGAGGTTTCTATGAATTATGGGTGGATTTAATTCATGTAAATATTGAACGCATTCCAGAAGTTCTTTAAATATTTGACACGAAATGAAATACTCGATTGAATTCATTGATTCCAATGGTTTTCTCCCAAAACATTTAGATTTCTCTTCGATAATTGTCTTTAAATTATTGGAACAAAACTCCATTTGAATGTAAAGAATATTATTATTTTCAATCCATGAATCGAAATATTGGACACTAAAATCATTATTACTTTTGGGCCAAATATTCACTTCTTTCAACACTCTATCTTTAATCGAATTAAAGTCAAATTCTTTAAAATCTGTGAATATTTGAGAGAATATTAATTAAAAATATGTTAATTAGTGTCACATATAATACCTCCGAATTTAATTTGTTTGACGGCATAAAAACGTTGAGTGGATTTGTCTTTCACTTTAACAACAGTTCCAAACCCTCCGAAACCCAATTCATATAATTTTTCAAATCTTTCATTAAAACGATTTTTATTTGAAAACTCTTTTTTGTTTTCGAAACCAATTATTGATTTATTTTCTGTCAATTCTATTGTTTTTGATGTCATTTGATATTCATTTGAAGAGAAATCAAATATTGTTTTATATTTTGTTTTTTCAATTTTATCCCAATAAATATGAAAAACGTATTCTTCAGTCATTGCCATTGAAATTGAATAGAGTTTTTGATAGTAAGGAAATGAATCCAAAGATTTGAATTCATTTATTAATAATTTTGGCGTTTTTTGAAATAATTCGAAATTATTTTCGTCTTCAAAATATCCACAAAAATAAATAAATCCTTCATTTGTTAGGAAATATGTGTTATTAGTCGAAGGACTGATTGATATTATATTCGATATATTTATTAATTTTGGTTCAAAAATGCATTGATTTTCATCCAATTCATGTCCCAAAACACACCAACTATTTTCACCCCAACTATAAACCAAACCATCGTTTGTCAGACCATATGATTGACGATAACAACAATAAATTGATTTAATTTGAAATTTTGTAAATGTTTTTAATTCAATCGGTTTTGAAATAATTTCTTCATTTTGATCCCCACAACCAATTTGTCCGAAAGTATTATTACCCCATCCGAAGACAATACCATCTGATGTTAGCGCCAAAGAATGTTCTGAACCACAACTCACTTCAATTACGTCTTTATTTTTCAAATCAGAAATATTCAGTGGTTTTAGAGTCTTATTCTTAGCATAACATCTGCCTAATTGTCCATTTCCATTACGACCCCATCCATACAATTGATTATCACCATTGAGAGCCAATACAAACGAATGTCCATTAATGAATTGTTTGATATTCTTATGACACAATTCAGGTATAAGTTGTGGTTCACTAACAATATTATTATGTCCTAAACCACAGACACCGTATTGATTGGAACCCAAACCAAAGACATTGTCTTCATTTGTTACAAACAATATATTAAATCCCTTTTCGTCATCGAATATATGAAATCTTTTAATTTCTTTCTTTAAAGAGTCACTTATTTTTAAAAATATATCAAATCTGTTGAATATTTGGGACATATTTAAAGGATAATACTATTGAAGAATAAAATTGCGTCAGAAATACAACTAAATGTTTGTTATTCTAATTATTCTAAAGATACTTAAGTGATAGAGGAGCATCACGCTCATTTTATTTAAATTAATTTCATTTTCAAATTTTTATTCAGTCAATCAGAGAACACTTCAATTAAAATTAAAGAACTACAGTCACAACTGAATAATAGCGAAAATGATTTATTATAATTGAATGATATATTGATAACTAAAACATGTTTTCAAATTCGTTGACTTTTGCTAAGAAATATTCACTGAAAAACTTATTCGAAAAAATAATTAATTCATTTAACTCTAAACTATATTTTGAGTTATTGACTGTTCTTTTATCAATTGCCCAGAGTTTGTGTGTTGAGAGCAGATCAGAACAGTTGGGTCTTTGGCGATACAATATGTTTGTCATTTTAATCAATTGATTTCGTAATTCATACAATTTTGGTCTCATTTCTTCATTATTTGTTATATTTTCAACACAACTAAGAAAACAATGTTTTAAAAGAAGTAAAACATTCATAAAAATAATAATAACTCACGAATTGATATCGAAGTCAAACAATTCATATGATATTATACTTAAACTATAAATATCTGATTTAGTATTATATAACCCTTGACTTATTTCTGGTGCCATATATTTGAATGTTCCGACATTATTGGTGTGAGATATTGTTTTATTTGCATCAAAAGTTGCTAATCCAAAGTCACATAATTTCAAAAACCTTCCATTTTTAGGTTTTTCAGCGATTAAAACATTTTCGGGTTTGAGGTCTCTATGAATTATGGGTGGATTTAATTCATGCAAATATTGAACGCATTCCAGAAGTTCTTTAAATAATTGACACGAAATGAAATACTCGATTGAATTCATTGATTCCAATGGTTTTCTTCCAAAACATTTAGACTTTTCTTCGATAATAGTTTTCAAATTATTAGAACAAAACTCCATTTGAATGTAAAGTTTTTTATTATTTTCAATCCATGAATCGAAATATTTAACGGCATAACTACCGCTACATTTGGCCAAAAGCGTCACTTCTTTTAACAAATATTTGACATCATTTGCATTGAGCTCTTAAAATGTGGTAAAAAACAATTCTTTTGATATATTTAATTATTTTTAAAAAGGTTTGATTTGATTGGAATAAATGAAATTAATTATAATTATAAAAATTTTCATACCATTAAAAGCAATTATTTTAATCGCGTAAATAATTTGAGTGGATTTACTTTTAACTTTAAAAACCTTTCCAAAAGTTCCAAAACCCAATTCATTGATCATTTTGAAAGTCTTATTAAAACGATTTTTATTCTTTAAACCAATTAATTGTATGCTTTTAAATGTTGTCTGATATCTATTTGAATAGAAATCAAATATTGTTTTATAATTTGTTTTTTCAATTTTATTCCAATAAATATAATAAACGAATTCTTTAGTAATTGCCGTCGAAATTGATTTAAGTTTTTTGTAATAAGCGATCGATTGAATAGAATTGAATTGAATTTCACTTTTCATTTGTTTTGGTGTTTTTTGAAATAAAATCCGATTCATATCATCTTTAAAATATCCACAAAAATAAATAAATCCTTCCTTTGATAGAAAATATGTGTTACCACTCGAAGAACTGATAGATATTATATTTGATATATTTATTAATTGTGGCTCAAAAATGCATTTATTTTTCTTCAATTTATGCCCTAAAGAACACCAATCATTATAACCCCAACTATAAACAAAACCATCGTTTGTCAGAGCATATGATCGACGATAACAGCAATAAATTGATTTAATTTGGATTTTTGTAAATGTTTTTAATTCAATTGGTTTTGAAATAAAATTTTCACTTTGTTTCCCACAACCTATTTGTCCCTCAGTATTACCACCCCATCCATAGACAATACCATCTGATGTCAGCGCCAAAGAATGTACTGAACCACAACTCACTTCAATTATTTCTTTATCTTTTAGTTCATAGATAAGGTCTGGTTTAAGACATGCACTTTTAGCATAACATCTGCCTAATTGTGCATTTCCATTACGACCCCATCCATACAATTGATTATCACAATTGAGGGCCAATACAAACGAATATCCATTAATGAATTGTTTGATATTCTTTTGACACAATTCTGGTATAATTTGTGGTTCACTAACAATATTATTATGTCCTAAACCACAACAACCGGAATAATTGTAACCCAAACCAAACACATTATTATCATTTGTTACAAACAATATATTAAATCCTTTTTTGTCATAAAATGCGTGAAATAACTTAATTTTAACTTTTATTTCTTCGCTTATTTGGGAACATATTTCGAAGTTTTCCAAAATGTGACTCATATTCACAAAAATATAGAGAACTGACATTTAAATGAAATTAAAGTTTAAATCAATTGAATTAATATAAAGATAGTCTCCACAGAAATACTTATCATTTTCTTAAGAAGTTCTCAAAGAAATGGATAATAATTAATGCAAACATTTTGCCACTCAAACAAACTTCCAAGCTCTAGGGAGGACTTCTAACATCCCTGCCTCTTGCGCAACCCTGATCAGTTGACTACTTTTTAATATAGATTGTTTAATGAAGAATGTGAGCAGGTTAATTTTGAATTCTGAGGTGAAAATTGCTTTTTTATTCACAGAATATTTTGTTTATAAAACAGATTCCAAATAAAGTGATTGGTTTTAGTAATTGAATGAATGAATACAATAATTGTTTAGAAAATATTTTAAAACTTTCTTTTAATTAATGATTTGAAAAATAAATAGCTTTTCAGTGATTTTCATGGAATGAGACTTAAATTAAATATAAGTTCGTTATTAATGACTACAAATTGGAGTCTCTGTTCAATCGTTTTGAACACAACTTTTCAAATGTAAATAAAAAGAAAGCATTTTTAGGCAAAAAATCAGTTCATTTAAGTTAATAATAAATTCGATGAAATTATTCTATTATTAAAATATTGAGAATTAGTTCTACAAAAAGTGGTGACCATTACTTGGAGTCATCCATTCTGTCGTTGAGGTTCTCAACGATAGCCTCCAAGAAGTCCATTGTATATAAATAGTCGCCTTCTTTGATACTAAACAGATATCAAACAGATTTAGATTCAAAATATTTCACAATTTATATAAACCAATACTTTTTGAGTCCATGTATACAACCGGCCAAATCCTTAGTCATGTGTCCGTCATCTACGGTCTCAACGCACGCCTTCTCCACTTTTCTGCAGAATTTGGACAAAGCCTTATTGCCGTCGAGTTTTGCCCTGTGCTCCAGACCTCGAGTCCACGCGAATATCGATGCGATTGGGTTAGTACTGGTTGGCCGTCCCTTTTGGTGCTCTCGGAAATGTCTGGTGACTGTTCCGTGAGCTGCCTCTGACTCTATAGTTTTGCCGTCGGGACAGATCAACACCGAAGTCATTAGACCGAGAGATCCATATCCCTGAGCGACAACATCTGACTGCACGTCCCCGTCATAATTTTTGCATGCCCATACGAAACCGCCATTAGATTTGAGAGCCTGTGCCACCATATCGTCAATGAGTCTGTGCTCATACCAAATGCCCGCCGCATCGTATTTAGCCTTATATTCACTGATATAAACAATTGGTGTTAATATTTGAATAGAAGAGTCAATAATAAGACGAACCGATCGTAAATATCCTGAAAGATGTCTTTAAACCTTCCGTCGTATTGTTTAAGAATAGTATTTTTAGTACTCAAATAAAGCGGCCATTTCTTAGACAATGAGTACTCGAAACAACAGTACGCGAATCCAGTTATCGACTGATTTAACAAATTATTATTA
>LBFM01003020.1:16295-27187 GCA_000988765.1 Achipteria coleoptrata | reverse complement strand
ATTTAATTTTTTTGGCCATTAAATGTCTGATTATATAATTATTATTTAGAGTTAGAGTCAAAAAGTTTTTAAAATTGTTTTTAAACATTATTTAAACTAAAGAAGAATTAATTTTGTCAAACATATTGACATCTGTTTTGTTTCTCAAAAGTTTGGAAAACGTTTCATAAAATAGTCATTTAATAAGTATTTCTTTTCTCCAATAGATTTCCCTCTTTTTATGTAATCATTGAATAATCTTATCATTAAATTGAAATATGAGTTAAGGGGTGCACAGAGAGGTCACATCCAAGCGCCTCATATATCGAAAAATTAGCCTGACTAATGAGCCAGTTAATTCAACATTGACAACATTTGAGCAATCTAACTCAGGCCAAGGTGAGTTAAAACCGGAGTTGACAACTTGTTTCAGGGAATTCCCTCTAAACTCTTTAATATAAGCAATGGTCAGGTATTGACAATTGTTGACACATCTGTCGATTCACACAAAATTTAGAACTCGTTTTAATACTAAACTCTTTAAATTTAGTATTAGTTTTGTATTCAATGAAACTTCAGTTCAAATAAAGTGCTAAAAATGATTTCAAATAACATTTATTTCGGATTTTTATTATTTTTCAGTTTTCAGTACACAAACGAAGCGATGAAATACACGATAAATAAATACTGGAATAACACAGATATTCCGATAACCGATTTCATTGATTTGCAATTAGAATACGCGAAGAATCAAAAGAGTGGTAAAAATGATTTGCAGATCAAAATATCGGCTCCTTTTTATGACGACCCAAAACTTCCAATCAATGCATCCATTGGTTCAATGAATAAACTCTGGGAATATGAAGTGGTAGAGGTCTTCCTTTTGGGAGAGAATGACCACTATTTAGAGATAGAATTGGGGCCTAAGGGCCAGTATTTGTTACTTGAATTACACGGATCCCGAAACGTAACGGAAATGGGTCTCACTTTGACTCAATATATCACTCATACTTCAAACGATCGTTGGACCGGATTAGCGATTATTCCTTCCGTTTATTTACCGAAAAATATAAATAAATTCAATGGTTATGCGATTCACGGCTCAAATGATAATCGCAAGTATTTATCACTTTTTCCGGTGACTGACGACAAAGTAAAAGCACCCGATTTTCACCGTTTGGAATATTTTGGAAAATTTGATTTAAAATAAAATTAAATAATATTTTATTTATTTTAAACTAAATTATAAAACAATTATTTAATAAAAAGTTAATATAAATCGAGAGATATTTAAAAATTGATTTTTAGTTCAATACATTTTCTTCTAACCAAACGAGGCTTACAATCAGGAAAAGAGCCAAATCAGAGCCTAAAGTAGGTTTCTAATGAGATATCTAATTGGACCTTGCATCTTGTGATAATCAAAGTCAATACCAAATTGATTTCTATTGAAAATAATAAAACTATTAATGATTTTCTGAAACTCTTATAAAACATTTAAATCACTTTAGAAATAAAAATTTCTGCTTTAGATATGATTCAAACAATGATTAATAGTTGAATACATTTCAATCAAAATAAATAACGAATTGACACAATTTGGCACTAATTTGGATCACAATTAGCTCTTCATTGTAAGCCTCGTTTGGGCGAAGAAAAATTTGAATAAATATTAAAAATTAAAGTCTTTTTAAATGATATTTATTTTGAAGTAAAGAAATGGTTTGATTGAAAGCACATCCGCTTCGGATTATTTTAAAATATCCTTCAATCGAAAGGTCAACAACAGTGGATCCCAACCTCTTAGGATCGGATTGACCTAAATTTCCGCCATCGAAAACCACAGACAATTGCGGCCATAAGTGTTGGAAATCATCGACAGTTAAACAACTGCTTTGGGAACTGATATTAGCAGAGGTCAGACCTAATGGACCACAAATACGACATAATTGACGAATAAAACTATGGTCTGGTATTCGGACACCAATTGAATCGTGATTTGGATTCAAATTTGTGTTCAAATTAGTAGATCTTTTGAAGACAAGAGTTACCGGACCCGGAAGTAACTCATTGAGGAGTTCACTGCAAACAGTGAGTCGACACCAAACGGACAACTGATCCACATCTGAAACACATATAGCTATTGGTTTGGAACAGTCTCTGGCCTTCAGTTCATATAATTTATGTATTGCTGTGTCATTGAGTGCAGAAACAGCTAAACCATAGATGGTATCCGTCGGTAATCCAATGACATTACCGTCGAGTAAAACATTTCGAGCGAACAATAAATTTGAATCATTTGTTTTGCCATTCAATTGATTCAAACGAATTAATTTTGACATAACTCTCAAACCATTCATTTATATTCTAAATAATGTGAAAAACAATTATTTTTATTTGTGTTTAAATCCAAATTTATTGACTGAAACTAATTTCACAGATATTTCATCACTCAATACAAGTTTGAAAACATTTAAAGACATTTAAAGACATGCTTTAAATGAGTATATATTTAAGTGAACACCAGATGGCAATCAAACCATTGTTTTGGACCAATGAGAGCAACACTGACTGCACAACGAGTCAGACGACTCTTCATTTAAACCATATATTAATGACATCTTTTGGTTCAAATTTAAAGTTCAATGCCTTCAACAGTGACTCCAAATAAGAGTGAAATGTATAGAAAGGGATGTATTGTTGGCTCTATTTTTATACTCAAATATTGAACTCTTCACTCAAACATCACATTTTCAGCTGTTTTTCTCAAATAAACAAAATTTATATTTAAATTAAATATTTTTATCTCAATTTAATTGAGTTTTTTTAAGATATATTTTCTCGATTTAAGGACATATTTTGTTAGTGACTGAAAATTAGAATATTTAATAGAAGTTTATGAGTGTGACCATGATCATTTATCACCAAATTTAATTTACATAAACTGATTAATAAATTTTATTTTATTTTTATAACAAAAATATATAAAATAATTAGAATTAAAATCATTTAATAAATTAGTTTTTTATTCAATAATTTATGCAATCATTTCGTGATTAAAAGGTTTGCAAATAATTTTAATTCAATTGAATTAAAATTATAATTAATTTAAACCCGAATTTAGATTTAAAAATGGGTTACGATTTATCGCGATTTGACGGTGAAGTGGACGAAGAGCTGATTTGTCCCATTTGTTCCGGTGTTCTCGAAGATCCCCTCCAAGTATTCGATTTATTATTTATTTGTTTTTTAAATATTTAATAAAATTTGTACAAAATTTAGGCCCCGATATGTGAACACGCGTTTTGTGGGCCGTGTATTAAAGTTTGTTATATTTATTTAATCCAATAATTATTTAACTCATCCATCAATTTAATTACCAAAGGAATGGTTATCGCGTCAAATGACGTGTCCTGTGGACAGACAGTCTGTTAGCTCATCCCAACTGAAGACTGCGCCCCGAATATTGCGTAACCTATTGTCCAGACTTAACATAGAGTGCGATAACGCGTCCTTTGGTTGTAAAGCAATCGTAAAATTAGATTTACTTCAAACCCATTGCAATGAGTGTGACTTCAATCCCAAAAAACCCGTTCCCTGTGATTCTGGTTGTGGTCTAATAGTGCCAAAGGATGAGCTTAAGGTAGGACTCAATTAACATAAATGGAGACAATTATCAAAGTATTGATGTCTTTTAGGATCACAACTGTGTTAGAGATTTGCGAAGTTATGTCCAGAAACAAAGCGAACAGATCTCAAAACTACAGCAACAGTACAGTGAACTCAAACGGGAAGTCAATATGTTGAAGGACTGCGTCAGAGCTATCAGAGCCGCCAATCCTAATGGTATTCCAGCCATTGTCGAGAGTTTTGAGCATGATGAAGTCGAAAGATGGACGTCCACTCTTCAGAGGGCTCGCGTCACCCGTTGGGGCGGAATGATTAGTACTCCCGACGCCTCTCTTCAAGAGTCAGTCAGAAAAGCACTCATGGATTCGGGCAGTCCTTTACATATATTGAACGAACTGATGGAGAACTCACACGAAAGGCGATGGCCTCCAGGGCTCAGCACTTTAGAAATCAGACAAATGAATCGAAGACTATATGATAACTATGTCTGCAGACGAATCCCCGGCCGTCAGGCAGTTGTTGTGATGACCTGCGATAACCCACATATGAGTGAAGACATGCTCCTCGACCCGGGGCTCGTCATGATCTTTGCTCACGGAATTGAGTGATCACTTCTTCGGTTCTAAATTAAAGTTAATTTTAAGGCAATTAATTATTTCCGAAACGATATTCTTGAGTAAAGTATCACTCAATTTATGTCAATAATTGTGAAACGGATTAATTGATTGCCAAAAATATATCATATTTTCGTTATTTCTTCGTTTCTCTCAAATATAAACCAATACTTCTATTCATTCATTTATTTTCCTATAAATATAATTCAAAAAAGTGTTAAAAACATTGACTGATCTCTTATTAGTTATGATTTTAGATTAAAATTTCGGTATTTTTAAAATAAATAAAGTCTAAAATCATTGATATAATTATCAAATAATTAAAATATATTTTGAAAATAATTGAAAGAAAAGCAAACAACTCTTCACTTCACCATTGGATGAGAGGCCCCAAAATCGATAATTTAATGATTTTCTGTGAACTATAGGTTCAGAATATCTGCTGAGATATTCCACTCAAATGTTTTTCATTCAACACTTTATTTCGCTGAGTATTTGTCCGATCGATGAAAGTCTCTGAACATTGAATACAGACTACAATCAGGACTGACATCACATTTATCGCACACTTTTAGACTCTAACTATAAAATCAATAAAATCTATTCTGAATTTAATCTTATTTTAGTTAAATCTCAGCTCTGAATATCATTTACCAATAGTTTTAGATTTTTATTTTGAAATTTCCTCAAATGCTTTAAAACGTTTAATCGTTTTCTCATTAATTTAATCATTAATTTTTATAAATGAAATTCCAGTCAACAATTAATAAATAGATTGAATCCATCAAATTATTTAATATATATCTATCAACAAATATTTTCACATTTCTATCATCAATTCTGTCAAACAATTTATATCCACTGAATATTCCACTTATATTTTGCATTTAAAGGAAAACTTTGATAAAAATCTAAAAGTAAAGGATATTCTAATTTATTAAAGTAAAAGTTAGGACATTCTTAGCTAACATATAGTGAAAGCAGTTAAATAGGACAGTTGCTAATCTTTAACTATTTTATTTAAGATAAAAGATTATATTTCTGATAGAATTTTCAAGTGATAAAAATCTTGAAAATCGTGATTTGATAAAGAAAATTAGATTACATTAATAATTGAATTGAGTATGCTAATTAATTGATACTAATTATTATCCTTAATGTTGTATTTGAAGAATTAGATAATTTTGATATTAAAATAAAGAGAATATTTATTAGACACCCATCGCTAATGTTGTTTATGGACGGGTATGTAGTGTAGGTTACATTTCCGCTATTTTCTAGATTAATCAACGATCGATATTATAGAAAACTGTTGTGTTCTCAATACAAATCCATTAGAGTTACAGTTTTGATATTTGATTTGAAAGGTTTTACTAAAATTTTTAATTAAAGATTGAGTTGTGATAAAATTGATAACATATCAGTTGAGACGATATTAACTTACAATTAACTCAATTAAAACAAAAGATGAATAAGAAATTTGTGCGGATTTTAAAAGACTTCAATTTATGTATCAATTTGTGGACATACCTTATGAATGAGTGGTTATCAGTGATTGGTCTGTGCGTTAGTGTTGTATCGTTTGACGCTTTTTTGGGCAAAACACTAAACACTGACTCAAACAACTCTGAACTGAAAGTGCTTTCAATATGGAGTCACACTTTAGTTGAATAGTGAAGACAATGTTTATGTTATTATAGTTTTGCGCTATAAATAACTGATTAAACATTTTATTTAACTATTAGTTTATAATCAAAAAAATCTTTAAAAATATTAACATAAAAAGCAGTGATTAGTTTGCAGTGATTTTCGTTTTATTTGTTTATAATTGTATTAATTTATTAAAATAAAAGTAAGTAAAATGACTTTTTATAAAAATATAGGTTACTATTATTACTATTATTTTTTAATTATTTATTACTTTAATTGATATAATCTGTCACTTATTTCTAAACTTTTTAAATTTAATTCTCATTTTTCATTATAAAATTTAACATGATCGTTTTTTTTAAATTATAATATTTATATTTCATTTGACTTTTAACGCGCTTTTATTTTAAAACTTTAACCGAGGAATTTATAATTATTTTGCCATGTTAACTTTTTTTTATCGGATTTAGTATTTAATTATTTGTTGCAAATATTTTGAAACCAAATTATCCCTGAAATCAGATGTCCCTCAAAAGAAAATGGAATGATTCGGATGAATCTAATGACAACTTAAGACCTGATTCGAGTCAAACGGCAGACAATGAGACAAATGTGATGAGTAATGAGTCAAATGATTCAGATTATGGTCAAAATGAAAGGGATAGCAATGATTTGATTAATTCAATCCATGAGTCAAACGATGCCATCAATTCTAGTGAAGAGCCGAACAGCAAAATGGCGCGAACTGTGGCTTCGAGTGAGTGCTCACATTCTGATGATGTCTGCCATTCAATGCCATCACATTATGAAAGACTCGATACAAATGAAGACATAGACTCTGGCTTTCAGTGCGATTCTATTAATAATGAGATCAGTAGTTCTGGTGTTAGTAGTTCTGGACATTTAGATGTGATTACCTCTAATGAGACAATTGATGACACCTGTTGTGAGGTGATTGTGGCCACTACTGTAACCGATGTTTCTTCTGTGACATCAATGAGCGCAGAGCCCCAACAAAATGATGACTCCAATGGAACCAATGATTTGGATGATAACAAAGTGAGCTGTAGTTCCGAAACAGTTACCAATGGTTTGGCTTTTTGTGCGCTCACACAAAATGACATGAATCGGAGTGAAGTCGAAGTGGAAGTGCCGCTCATTGACAATGAAGTTTATGAACCACAACAGTCACAAATGGTTGACGACAGCCAACAACTTATAGCAGAAGAAGTGGTCATTAGTAACAGCAATACTGAAGACTTCAATGAACTCAATAGTAGTGGTGTTTATGCCGACGAAAATGTCTGTCCGTATAACGACAGCGATAGAGGAGATCCATATAATAGCGACAATTCGTTTACAGAATATAATTATGAAAACGAATCTCAAAGTGAAGAAGTGGTGACTCATCCGTCAGATCCAAACGAGTGTCAAACCATCGAAATTGAGAACAACGAGTGTTCGAACGAAGTCTGTGTTCAAACAGAACCAGAGTTTGTTATAACCCCTCAAATGTCAACTAACGGAACCGTTGAATCTATAGATGACGCCAGCAATTCAAGTGTCGGCGCAAGTATTCTGAGTAATGGTAGCGCTGACGCACCGACCACTTCGTCATCAATCGGCGGTAACTCATGTATCGATTCGTCAGAAACTGATGGCGAATATAAATCACTTCTTAAAACTCCCGGAAAACCTAAGAACAAGAAATCCGTAATTTTCGAAGGCGTTACTGTCTATTACTTTCCCCGCTCTCAAGGGTTCACTTGTGTCCCGAGTCAGGGCGGCTCTACTCTTGGAATGGATTTACAGCACATTCACTACAAGTATTTCTCACTGGAAGGACACGCAGAGGAAAGGAAAAGAACTCATAAAGAGATCCTTCAAAGACAGCGTCGGTTCGCAAAAATGAACGAAAACCGTTACGTAAACCCGGCCTCAACTTCAGAATCAGAAGATGAGTCTTACGACGATTTAAGCGATATATCAGAATCAGAACTGGAGGCCGACAGCTGTTACTTCCTTCAACCCGTTCCCATAAGGCAACGCAGAGCACTGTTAAGAGCCTCTGGAGTTCGTAAAATCGAGACCAATGAGAAGGAGGAGTGTCGGGACATAAGAGCGTCGAGAGAGTACTGCGGCTGTGAGTGTCGTATATATTGTGATCCTGAGACCTGTGCCTGTAGTTTGGCTGGTATTAAATGTCAAGTCGATCGGGTGTCGTTCCCCTGTGGATGCAGTCGTGACGGCTGTGGAAATTTGAGCGGAAGAATAGAATTCAATCCATTAAGAGTTCGGACACATTTCATACATACCTTAATGCGTATCGAACTCGAAAAGAAACAACAGGTTTGCTATCATTTCACTAATCATTTTCATTCATTTTCTCTTATTTTTGTTTTTATTTATTTGATTTTATTCTCATATTTTTAAAATTTTTATTCAAAACTTCTGTAAAAATCTATTATAAGTTATTTTCGTTGAATTTTCTATAATTTTATATTATCTTTGAATTGAATAAAATGTTGTTTTTTCAAAATTCTAATGATTTGATATTTGACAGTCTCGGGAACATGAGATGATTGGACAGTCATCTCACCACAATTCATCTGATAATATGGTCAGTTCCAGCAGTTATTCAAATAATCACCAAATGTTGAATCCAAACAGTTGTGCCAATTCTCAGACCAATAATAATTTCATGCAATCAGTCAGTCATTCAAATTCAGCCATTAATATGAGTTCTGAGGCGACCACTAATTCTAATTCAATAGATGTTTATAACAGTTCTCCGTTCAGTCCCGATGACAGCTCCTATTCAGAGAACTCTGACTATACCAGTGATGAATATGACTCCGACGGAAACCATTTTAATAATAATAATATAAATAACAATAAGTATTCGTTACAAACATTGACTCCAATGGAGAGCACTTCTTCATCTACCGCCTCATCCAGTGCTATATCTTCTTCGACGGCATCACTGCCGCCATTCCCTACAATTGGTGCGAATTCTGCGGTTAATTCTGTAAACTCTGTTAACAGTCATAACAATACATTTTTGGCGTTCACCCAAAACGGTCCGTTCGCTACTAATCAGTTGTCCGGACATACATTGAGTGCACAGCCATTTTCACCTCAGTATGTAATACATCAACAACTTTATAATTATTCAGAACTATATCAAAGACATTATTTATTATCGAATGCCAGCACTTCCACCAATTCTCACAATTCTTCAATTAGTAGTTCTCATACTTTGATTGCAAATACAAACACTTCGCAAACGAATAGCAATATTTGTGAAGTAATTTCTGTGAATAATTCTAATGAAGACGTACACCAATACACAGACTTAAGTCTATCCATTGCTTCGTCTTCAGCCGCCGAAAGTCTTAACGGTCTTTTGTCTGCGGCCACTGCCAGCAATTCTAAAGATAATCGTCTGACTCCTGTTCCTCTGAATGGAGATACACTGCGTGACAGTTCAACCAATCAATTATTAGATTTGGTTAAAGATAACGGAGAATCACAAGAATCGTCTTCTTTTGTCTCATCTGACAGTTCAGAAGCAGACCATAATCTCAACGCCGAACAGATTATTCAAAGCGATGAAGTGGGGGCCGACAACTGCGACAATTTCGGTGAAATCATTAAGAAAACTATTGTCGAAACTGTCAGCGCTTGATATTAATTAATACAGTTTAGGACTAAATGCCAATCAGTCTTAATATTGCTCTCATTTTCAGTGCTCTTCTCTCAAAATACTATTCAATCGATTGATTGATGGATTGGCAGTCATTTATTAACAAATGATTTAATGATTATTGCATTCATTAAAATCAATTGTCATAAGAATTTATAACATTTAATGAAAAAATCGTTTTTTGATGTTATAACTAATCACTAGTTATTCTGCATTTTATTCAATCTTTTCATAAAATCATTTCATTAGACTAACTCTTATTCTTAATCACAACCCAATCAATAGGTGTCGGTTCCTTTCCCTCGCATTCAAATGTATATCTTTTAAAAATTTTTGGTTAATTTAAAATAAGATTTTATATAAATATTTAATTGAATTTTTTAGCAAAAATAGCTTTTTGTTTGTTATGAAAACATCCAAAATATATCCGAAATGTAATAATTATAATAAATATTGAATACTATCGCGACATCGCTGTCATCGGTGACAATAAAACACCAAAAATTATTACTATAAATATATATATAAATAATTATTGAGTATATATATTATCAAAGCTGACGAATATCTTATAGATTTATAACAATTCAGACATTTTATTATTTGTTTGATTTTAGCCAAAATTTTGTGACACAACGTTTGAATTTTTTAATTTAGGAATATTTTGGAACAATTATTGTATTAAATAATGTATTGTCTAATAATTAACTCTTTTGTGCAAAAAATTGTTTTATGTAATCGTATTTTAAACTTAATTTAGAGATAAAAAAATTTAACATTTAATTAATATATTCATTGAATTCATTTGTATTATTTGAAAATTAATTTCTAAATAATTCTCAATATATTTAAAAAGAAATAAAAATCATTTCAATTCTAATATTTGTTTATTTTTCTTCTGACTATCAGTTTATTAAAAATTTGTTTATAGATTTTTAGTTAACATTTGTCTGCATATTATGCTCTCAACTCAAACACTATTTATAGAAACTTTGAAATTCACTTTTCGGTATTAAGTCTTTTTTAGTTCTTATTATAATTTTACTCTATTTTTCTCTTATCTTACAAATTGTTGTTTTTTCACATCAATTTATTTAATTATTTGTCAATAAAAATAGCAAGGTATATTACTAATATTACGTTATCACAATTAACCTATTTATCTAACCTATTATATCATAGGGATTTGAACCAAATTGAATCAAGACGATTTTCATATTAGCCACAAAAAAATAGATTTAATAGATTTAATTTTTTACAACGATAACGAAGTTTGTGTTGTATATAAATTTGCCCTGTGAACCCCCCCCCCC
>LBFM01002995.1:18958-29030 GCA_000988765.1 Achipteria coleoptrata | reverse complement strand
CTCTAAAAGGTTTTCAGATTAAGTAAACATAAATTTATTTGTTTTTATATTAAGAATGAGATTAACTTTAAAAATACTTCGTTTTGTCAACGATTTGAATGTTTTATTCAAATGATTGGATGAAAAATGTCGTTTGAAAATCAAATTCTTTGCTATTCAACAGTACTTTGATTTCTGGATAACTTCCGATATGTTGTCAATCAAAAGCAATTTCAATATTTGAATACAACTTTTTAGTTATTTTTATCCACTAAAAGATTGAGTGCAGATTCAGATATTAGAACAGAAAAACTAATATAAAGCATAAATAAATAATAGTTCTCAGTATCCGATCCATCAAAAAATGTCAGGAAAGCAAAGTATTCAATTCATTTGATCTTTTGGTTGAACACTTAATTCAGTTGCCATTCAGTAGTTATTACTGTAAAAGCCCTAAACAACAGACTGTTTGATATAAACTCTGATTATAAGATGGTTTGAATTTTGTATCACTTCTTCTATTATTTGCAGACATTTATCGATTCTATCGATTGTTTGCCATTTTTTGTTCCAAACGTTTAGTTTTCTCCAATCAGTTATCTATTATTAATTGATTTATATATTGAATGTAAGCTACAAATTGCTAGAATGGCTTTAGTGTTGAGCTTATGGTGTGCTAAGTGACTGCTTTCTAACTGCTAAGACTTATAGATGCGGTCAAACAGAGTTGAAAAGCATTAACTATTTCCACAATTTCTCGTCATTATATGCCTATCGCTCTGACAGCATATGATTTGCACAAAACTTATTGTTTCCATCAATTTTCTCTTTTCCGACCGTTTTGTCTCTCAACTACTCTTAACTTTAGTTAGAAGTTTGGGTCAAATAAATCATTGAATCAGTTCTTCACTTTTAATTATAGATTGAAAAATGGTTTCCAAAACGTTTTGATATCGACACACATGACCAAGCTACTCGAACCCAGTTCGCAACAGAGGGAAAGCTCTATTCCCTCCTCTTGCCATGTCTGGATATTGAGATTCATTATATAACTTATGATTAAGACTTTTGGTTGAATTTGGGTTGAATTTAATGGAAAAGTTTGAGGTTTTATAGAAATATAAGACAAAAGTATTCATTTCTTTAATCAAATGACTAAACTGTTAGTTATTTTGGCTCCAAATTGATATTAAATAGTTTTCTTTTGATAACAAATAACTCAGTTCCAGTTTCATCGATAACGATCGGATTATCAAGCTTAAATAAAAACAAATGAATCTCTCTGGATGCAAATAGCGTTCAATTAATAATATATTTGACATTTTAAAGTTGTGTTTTCTCTATTCTGAGTCTCTATTTAAATGAAAATTAGTAATTTGGTAATTATAGGCTCTCAAAGGATTCTAGAAATGCATATTTAGTTTTTTTTATCTAAAACTCGACTAATTTTCTGATGATATTTGAGAAAAAGTTGATTAAGAATGATATGAATGATATGCTGAGCGCATAATTAATTTTTTCCGACAATTTCTGCTCTAAAGAATAATTCATCAAAATTTTATTAACGAATTTAGTATTGCATACGAGAAGACAAGTCCTGTGTTTAGATTAATATATTTTTTGATCTCACATTCCTTTGCATACAATCGTTGGAGGAATCAAAACAATAACGCTTTGACTCTCTTTCTTTGCTTAGTATTTGGCACTTCTTTGCAAATACATGGGAATGACTTATTTTGCTCCACTGAATACTTAATATTAGAATTCTGATCCAAATCAGAGTCAAAATTACAATAAAATATCGCTCACAGAATATTCTTTGTTTAAAAACTCTATCGATTAGACCTTTTTATCTGATTCTGATCTTACATTCTATGTGTCACCGATTTATTAAATAAGACAACTATTTTCGTGAGACGTGACTCGAATCTTATGTTTGAATAATTTTTTTGTTAACAAAAAAGAGATAAATGCAATGATTTATTAATTCTAGTGATTATTTCAAAGCCATAATTTATATCCATATTTCTTGTTATTTATCAATACATTTGTACTGTTGTCTCATCTCTTGAAGTCTGTCCAGTTATGTATATATCTGGTGACCAGATTCTGGTGTCAGTTTAGTTGATTAAGTAAAGAACTGTGACATCCATTCAAGTAGTGCTCATAAGTATTGGTATAACTGACCAAAATTGATGCTTTCTTTGAGGTTATAAATTGTTTGTCTCCGGTATTGAAAATATATAACTCTCTTTGAACAGAGTTTTTGTAAGAAAATACTAAAAACGTCTTAAAATACAAATGGGTTTAAACTACAATTTATTTCTTTGATATTCAAATCTTGTAAAATGAATAATTGTTTTCATGTTTGAGCTGTTTATTAATAGATATAACTCTAAAATGTTTTTCGAGACCCCGGAGATAGCTATTAGACAGCACTCTGTCATAAGTATTGATGTGTTTTCATATCATTTAACTATTTGTTCCATAAAATGCTTTCACTTTATTTTTAAATGTTTTCTATATTCAACACATTTTCTATTTATGGGGAAAATGTTTAGAAGTTTTTTTTTATTAGATCCTTGTTTCATATAATACATGAAATTCAGTGATGGCTTAAGGGTTGAACACATTTCCTTTGATGAAAGTTTGCGTAATTTCTCGAAATGACTTTTCTTTATGTGTCGTCTATTATATGACAATCAGTGTCTGTCATCACGTATTTGTCAATCGATTAGAAGTCCTAAAATTATATTAAAAGAGTTTGAATGACTCGTATATAAGACTGATTCACTTGTTTTTGGATCACTCTTTGCTCATAACTCGATCAAAGTCTGAGAAGTGATGTCAATCCTCTACGAAAAGCCTTTGAATCCATTTGTGTCCAGAAAAAGACTATGTTTTTTGCTGTCAAAGTGAATGCAAAGGCATTTTGGGGAAAACTCTTCCATTTCCTCTCAAATACTATGGTTTGTAACAAAAATTGTAAAAAGAATTGTCAAACGAATCACTGATTTTTAAAAAACGAAAAAATAAGTATAAAAAGTATATAAAAAATCATTTCCTGAGTATTAAAGGTAACATTTTATGATATTCTTGGCATTAAAAAAGGAATTAAGTATTGATTACATTCTTTGTATTATTATTTGGATTTTTTATTCAAATTTTGAATTGTTTTTCGATAATTATTTTTAATGATTGAAATAAACTTATTATAAACTTATTAATCTAGAAATATAGAAATGGCATCAAATCTAATAAAGACTCGTTTTCAATGATATCCACTAAAACTATAGTTTTGTTTAAAACAAAACAATTGTTTACATTAAATATTAAATTTTATTTTATGACTTATTTTTTATTCAGAATTTTAATAATTAATATATAAAAACATTTTTCGCATTTGATAAATAGGTTTAACATTGTTTTTGTCAATAATTTAATAATTGAATAAAAACACAAATGAATTAAACATTTATAGACTTATTTATTGAGAAATATAATCATTTATAAATTGTTTCATTTACTGATCAAACATTACAACAATTTAATCATTTTTATACAAATTATTCATTTGATTGACATTTGATTTGAAATTCACAAAATTTACGGAAAATATTTAACAAAAGACTTAGGATTCCTAAGTTAGGGAATCACATATTTATTTGACTTTAGACTAAAAGGGTGTGCGACGACAAAACAAATTCAACTGATTATTAATCAAAAGACTATTTTGACATTCAATTCATTTATTTACAAAATAAAATTTACAATTTATTTATATTACTTCAAATTACTTCAGAGTCATTTCAGACACATTCGCTTAATATTACACTAAAAGCGGGCGACTCTTAACCTTCAGATTATATTAGATTTTGAACTATAATTTTTGAGTTATTGACTAAAAATTGCAAAGTTTTAAAATTTACTGATAACTCCTTATTTTGATAAAAAATGAATTTTAAGGTTTATTTTCCTTTTTTCGACGATTGGTACCTAATTTTAGTGGAAGTCATCAAAACATTTCAAATCAAAGATACGTGAGTTCACAGTTTTGACAAAATTTGATAGTAATTAAATCACATGAAGTGAACAAATGTCATATTTCTGAATGACTTTTTTGACATCAGTTCTGTCAAAATAACTCTTGAGATTTGAAAATGAGATCTTATACTCCAATCGATTAAAAGCTGAGAGCAAATAATCAGAGAGCGATAAACCATTTGATAAAAAGCAAATGAAAACTTTTGTCATTGTTTTGCAAATCTTTATTTAAAGATTAGAACTTATTTTTAAAAAAAGTATTTAAATAATAATTAGCATAAAATAAACTAAAGATTTAGACTGGAATTAATTCTCTGACATTAATGAAGCTCAGGTCGAAATTGGTTCTGAGGTTAAGTCAAGTGATGGCATAATTCGGTAAATATTCTGTTAATAAATATTTATATGTGTTTCACATAAAGGTATGAAATGTATATTAATTGAAATTTCAAATTAATTTCGCGAACCATTAATTATAAAACGATATTATTATTACTTTAAAGTATTTGGATTATTATTAATAAATTTATTAACAGATATATAATTCAAAAAACAATTTTTGTGTATATATTAGTAATGTTTGCGATTAACGCAATTCTATATGAAGGGAATGCCTGAAATGACTGCAATATAAGCTCACATTTCTAATACAGATCTTCCGTATTATTATAAGTACAGAATGAAAGCTCAGATAACAATTAATTAGAGTCAACGCAAATATGATTTTTGTATTAATAAAAATGTTTTTGTGTTATCATCTCATAAACTATATGTTTGTCTATTTGTTTCATTTAATGATTGTATTCATTATTTAAGAATATATTTCTTTTGCCAATAATTTGTCATTTTTTGAGTTAAATTTTAGTAATAAATAATTAATAAATATTGCATTTATTGCTTTTGATTTATTTTATTTTATATATTTTGTTGTCTCAGATCTCAAGTCAAATGTCTGTAATTTTTCCGTCGGAGAGATTGGATGCGATTTCAATCTTATCTCTAACGGGAAGTATATCAGTGGTCGACACGTTATTGAATTGTGTGATGTGATGTGGCGACGATCCAAAGCTCTGGCCTACAGGTGGACCAGCGATGTGGTCAACACCAGAACGTGAAGAACACCGCTGTCGGACTGAGTCATTGTTACAGCACTGGTCGCGACCGATATAAGTGACTATAATTCGACGAAATGCTTCCCGAAATTCGGTATTAAAAATACTGACAAAAGTTTTTTGTTAAATATTAGACTAAATATAAAAAGGATTTCACGAAAAATAATTACAAACCTATAAATCGCTGGATTTAAACTACTATTGAAATAACCTGTAATTTGAAGTTAAAAATAATGACTCAAATGAGTAGAGATAATGGAATAAAATGATTAATGATTTACCAAGCCATGTCAACACTTTAAATGCCAGACTAGGAATGCATGTCTTGCAATAGGCGGCCACTATATTCATGCAGAAGAATGGTGTCCAACACGCTATAGGTTTGGATAGAATGTGAGGTCAATCATATATCGATATTTAATATCAATAATAACTATAAATGAAGGCATTATTTAATCAAGGATATAATACGTGCCCAGAAATGTGCCCATTATTACACCTAAAGTTATGGCTGCCTTATGTTCAGTGATGTGATGGTTATACGTCTGTCCGCTTACATGAATCGGTTTTGTCATAGACTTAATACTTTTGACATGTTTTTGACAAATGGCATATAATTTTGCGTAGAGACCCACCATTATTATGCAGGGCAAGTAGAAACTGGACAGACAGACAGACAGACACATACTTTGTTAAAATCATTTTTTTATTTAACATAATATTCATAAAGAGTTCTAAAAATTGAATGAAAATTATTGTCCGAAAAGAGAGTGAATTCTTTAAATATATTAAGAGTAAAAGATTACAAAACAGGGACTGAAAGGGATTTATTATGTATTCAATCGATGTCTGTGTCACTCAACTATTGTATCGATTGAATGGATATTTCTTTATGTTTAAGTGCATGAAATTTTCCCAAATATAAGAGAGAGAAAGATATCAAACCATTCAATCATTCAGTTTGAAGGCAACAAAAAATTATTTTCTATCTCTAAGAGAAAAATGGAAAATAAAATACTTCTTCTTTTGAGAAACTTTTAAACTTTTAGACAATTTTTTCTTTATTTTATATGAATTGAAAAAATAGTGTTTTATCTACATTTGGAACTTTGCATTCAATTTCTAAAAGGATCAATATTTAACTGAATGGAATAAAAGGATATATTTCTCAAATGTTTTATAAGACGTGTGTTCTGATGATAACTGAAGAAAAACTGTTGAAATCTAAGTCTTAATTGTTTTGGAGTCTAAAAGAAATAGAATTTTGTTCACCTGATTGTTGAGCTCACGACAGCATAAGTGGGCGTTAAGTCGAGCGCACACTGAGGTCTGGCATCTGGTAATAATATTTGTGAGACATTGTGTGCTAAAAGCGTATCAGTAGTTGGTTTATGCCATCCCAGACTGATTGGAACAAACGATACCAGTCCTGAAACTATCCAAATGACAGAAACCGCCATAAATACTATCTTTTTGGTCATCCATCGGTTGTAACTCATCGGGTCTTTTATGTGAACGAATCGGTCCAAAGAAATAGCGCACAGATTCAGTATAGAACAGGTGCCTATCGGTCATCAAAACCCAATTAATTATTGATTGAATTAAAGTCAGATAAAAAAATAGTAATATTTTGATAAATGTATTTCATTAGTAAATACTGACAGCAACTTATATCGAAGGCAATCCATATTTCGCACAGTTGTGGCCCAAACATCCAGTACTCCATCAGATCATTGGCCACTGCAAATGTCATCACAAGAGAGCCGACAAAAAGGTCTGCCAGTGCTGTCAGAGAAAAAACATGAAAATAGTTTGGGATAAGATTGGATCGGAATATCACTGTTTGTGATATAATTGTCATATTTATTGAAACGGAAATATTTTTGGCAAAAATTTATTAAATTTGAAATCAAGAGATGGAAAATACTGTCAAACCTAGAGATGCGAGAAACAGATTCCCGAGTCTTCTGAGTCTTCTATCGGAGGAAATGGCTAAACAAACCATAATATTGCCTAATATTGATATCAAAATAATCAAAACCAAAACCAATCCGACAAATATTTTGATATAAGTGCTGAACGGCTCAGAATAATCCATGTCTTCAATTGGAGAGTTGGAATCTTTACTCCAATCGTATTTGAAATTATCTGATGTCTCAGAGTTTTGTGACAACGAGTGTGTACTCAAACTAATCATTTGTTCCATAGTTTCCAAAAGTATAGTGTTTTATGTGAAGACCTGTATCTGAAAATGAAGGAACCAATGAATTATAATTATTCCGATTCATCTCAACTATTAATCCATTCATTTCTTTTGGGGCAAAAAAGTTGGCGAAAAGACGGATAAAAATCCAATAATCAGTGAAATTAATTATTTATTTTTATAGAGAATTATATAACTGTAAGGCATTCCCTTCACGAATATCTCCTATTAAAACATTTATAATATTATTATTATTTAGTTATAAGTTTTATTAGATTTTGTCTCATTAACTATTAAAATCAAAAATCAGACAAACAAATACCAATAATAATAGAGGGAAAATAATTTGCCTAGAGCAACTATTTTGTGGTTTAAGTTATGCTAATCATTCTATGAATTTATTCCCCTATGATTTGAACGCATAACGACTTAAACCAATTAATTGGGAATAATTTGCCTCTTGTTTAGTGCCTCGAATTGACAATAACTTAATGAATAAATAGTGGAAAATCACATATATATATGCAAAATAAGACCCCTTTGAGTGTCAATTGAATATTCATTTTTTGTCTATTAATGAGAACAAACATTGAAAATACAAATTACTAATGAATTGCCTTTTCTTTTTTAGACACTGTTCTTAATAGATTCTTTTTATTCAATTTGAGTGAAGACATTTGATTTTCTTTTTAATTACTTTTAAGATCTGATGCATTAAAAATTATAGGATTTGTGTTTACGTCAGTTAATATTTTCAAATTATTTCAGATATTCTCAATTCATATTAATGCTTATTAGTAATTAACCTTTTTTAATTCAATCAAATAATTGGCTAAAAGTAATGCATTTTACATTATTTTTTCACTCTTTGATTCTTCATATTAACTGACAATTAATTCAAATTAACTAATAATTTATTCATATTTAATAGGAATTAAATTTTAAGTATTAGTTAATGTTTAGTCTTTAGAAAATAAATATTATGTAAACAAATGAATAAAAAACTTATTCAATGTTTGATTCGATCGGCGCTCAAATACGTTAATCGTCAACGAAAAGCGCATCAAAAATATTTGTATACTCCGTTAAGTTAATAAACATTAATATGAATTGAGAATAGCTTTTGAATATTCAAATAACTGACATTTTTGTCGGAAGAGATTTTTTAAAAATTCCACTTATTTTTGGTTTTTATTCAACGACTTTTGAGCACTGGTGGGATCCAAGAGCCGAAATTTGTATTGCAGTGTAGAGTCTTTTAAAGATGTTATTTAGTGCCTATCAGTGTATATACTATCCCTGCTAAATAATTGTCATTGACTTGCTCAAACTTTGTTGTTAAGAATAAATAACTCAAACTTTTATTCAATTTATGAGAGAAACCTACGCTACTTATCACTGGAAAACAAATTTGGACTTTTGGATGCCAACAGTGGTTTTGAGTGTAAATAAGGGGTTTATTGAGAAATAGAAATGAATTGTTAAATAAGGCTTAAAATAATTAATAATTAAGTCTTAGATCCTATTATTTTGTTTCATTCGATTCCTTTAAATTTTTCAAACCTTTAAGTCATTCCAAAATATTTTTACTGAATTAATAATTTATTGAAATTCAAATACGATTAATAAGTTATTAATTATTATTTATTTTTACTCTTCATATTAGTTCTGAAATATATATCATAAATTCATTTGTATTACATATAATTTATTTGTTGTACTCATTTCAAACACTTCTCTCGAATCCACAGTAATGTCAGATAATTAATAACAAATCCTAACATATAGTCCACTGAATTAAAGTTATGGTCGAATAACCTCTAAGTCTGATCTGTATTATATCATAAACTTAATGTTCAATACTTTAATGAATTGAAAGTATGTGTATATATAATATCGATAAACCATATCTTAAAAAGTGTTATATGTATTGATGTTTAATCAAAAGTACAGACGTTGGGTAACGTTATAACGGATCATAGAATTAGCGAAATAATGACACGAATAATGATTATTACATAGAATAACATTTCTCAGATTAAATAACAAGAACTGACTTTTTTATGTGACTGACTCTCATCTAATCATTAAGTAGTCAACAACTAGTTTACTCAATAGTGTATAATAAAATTGCAAAATAAGCTCCAAGAATCATGAACGCAACTAAATGTGACCCAGCTTACTACTTTTCTGTTTACTAGTAAAATAGCTAATAGATTTAGCAAGTTTATTTTTAATATTATTCAACTTTAAATCAAGTTACCGTTAATGATCTAAGAGTATTCTAAAAATCTTAATACAGTCTATGGTCGAGTCTAAGACAGGCAGAGCATGCAGAGAGACTTGTATTTAATAATATTAAACTAATATGATTAAAAGTTAAAATTTCTAAGACAGTGTATCTTAATATTCTGAATTTGTTTGATTAAATTTGAAAATTACTTTAATTGAAAGAAAGTAAACTATTAATAAATATTTTAATCACTTTACAAACACAAATAGGCTTTAAATGTGATTCAAAAAGGTTACTAAAAGTATATTTATTTTAATACAAAAAAGAATTCATATTTAGGACACATAATAGTCATTAAAATATAATAATTTACTTTCTTTCAATTGAAGTAATTTTGACATTTAGTCAAATAAATGAAGAATATTGAGATACACTGTCTTAAAAACTTTAACTTTTAATGTATTAAATACAAGTCTCTCTGCATGCTCTACCTGTCTAAGA